>WIGM01000019.1:20292-148602 GCA_014235935.1 Colletotrichum musicola | reverse complement strand
GACGACGAGATGAAATGGATACTAGGAGTTGCTGGATACAGATAGTCTGGGAGAAAGACTAGCTGCTTTGGACCATTGGCTTTGTGCTTGAGTCTGAGTCGCATTGAGAAGCCTCTCCAGGCTCCGCTCAGAAGAGCAGATGGCGAATGAAAAACATTCTGGACTCGTACAAAAATGGGAGCCATGGCTTGGCCTGTGCTTTGCCTCACCCAATAATTGACAATCAGGCTAGGAGGTTCATTTGACATCCACGCACATCAAGCGAAGCGCAATCATCATCACTGGAATGATGCATTCTGGTATCAGATCCTAATTAGTGTGTGAGACTGGTCCCAAAGCTGGCTAAATAACTTCATCTTCAAAGAGCTTTTAGCACTAAGATTTTTCAATTGGTCTCGTCCTTTCTCTATCGCATCCCTTGAGTGCTGCCCCAGGACTTGGTGTCAAAGGGCACAGTGGCAAAGGGCACAGTGGCTGGATTCAGACTTCTAAGAAGCACAACTTCGGGGTAACCCTTTCTTTACAACTCTGGGACAAAGTTACTCTCCTCTATTTGTTTCTTCTTTAAACTTGAGAGCACCTTGCGCCTCCGCCATGGACTTCTGATTGATATTGACAAGGGATGTATTGAATCAATCCTCTGCATGACAGAGACTGTACGATCACACAAGCACAACTGGGCATTGCTAGAGAGAAGAAAGCCAATCCAAGAATATAGATTGAAAGTCACCAACAAAGAGTACTGTTCATGCAGATTTGTGTGCACTTCGGCTGTAGCACTTTTCAAGCTCTTCTCCCTCACAGCTGAGGTTTAATCATCATGCCCCTTACCATGAGCCTGCTGCTGCCTACCTGATTTCTGTTTAGGGCCTTCCCTCTCCTCCAACTGAGCCCAGGAAACTGTCTCCTCTGTTTTGGACGATTTTATTTCTATGTTATTATTTTTCTCTACTCTTCCGAAGCAAGCAAGTCGTTATGGGCCGATGTAGTGAGTCAACACTGCAGAACAGACCGACATGGAGGCATCTATTCATTTTCACAGAGAGGCGCCACTTCGGCACCATCATTGCGGCTATCTTAGCCGCTTGTGCCTGTGCTGCTGTAAGCGCGGCATATGCTATGGTTCTGGGACAGTTCTTCCAGACCATCACGGACTACGCCAGCGGCAGCTCAAGACCCACGGAAACCCTCGTCCGGACTGCAAATTGGTGTATCATCATTTCCGCCCTCGGAGCCGGGGCTTTCACCTCCAACGCGCTACTGATGTCGACCTGGATCGTCTTCGGCGAGGCCCAAGCGAGGAGTGCCCGGCAGAGGACGTTCGACAACCTGGTCCACCAAGACCTGGCCTGGTACGATGGGCAGGCTGACGGAACACCAAGCCTCCTCATCAGAATCGAAACGTGAGCCCATCACCAAAACCCTACAGATGTGGCCGATGGCTTACTAACCTGCTGTAGACAGATCAACGAGCTACGAACGGCAACGTCGCAAGTATTCGGCTTTCTCGTGGTCGACGTCATAACAGCCATTGGGTGTTTTGCGGTGGCATTCGCACATTCTTGGAAGCTGGCCCTTCTTATGATTGCATTCGTCCCGCTAGCTCAACCGGTCCTCAGCCTCACCAATCGACGGCTCGAGCCAGCCATCAGCAGACAGAAGGAGCACCTTGCCGAGGGGTCCAAGCGAACCAACGCCTCCATCGCGGCCATCGACCTGGTCAAGATATACAACGGCTTCAGCCAAGAGGTGCGACAGTACTCCGACACCGTCGAGGCTGCAAAGGAGCAGTATCTGATACAGGCGCGCTACAGTGCCATTCAAATCTCGTACATGCAGTTTTGGGCCTCCATGTTATTCGTCGTCGGCTTTTGGGTCGGTGCGTGGCTGGTGACCCAGGGCGCCCACGCCGCGCAGGTTCTCACGACCTTCTACGCGACGTTGACGGCGCTGCAAGGGCTTTCCAGTGCCATGCCGCAGTGGCTGGTTCTCATGAAGGGCATGTCTGCTGGTCGCGATCTGGGCCAGCTATTAGCGAGTCCCGGCACCCGAGAAACCCCGAAAAGAAAGACGGGCACCATACGACCGGAGAAGTGTACGGGCGACGTTCGAGTAGTCAATGTAAGTCAGGTTCAGACCCAGTCGGCCTCCAACTGCGTTTTCCCAGCTAACGTCGAATGTCCACAGACGACTTTCTCTTACCCTGCTCGCCCGGAAAAGACTGTTCTCGAAAACTCTTCGTTTCACTTCCCAGCTGGCCAGACCACCTTTCTCATTGGGAGAAGCGGTTCCGGGAAGAGCACCCTGGGAAGTCTGCTCGTGAACTTCTACGAACCCCAGGTCGGTGTCATTCTCGTCGACGACCGACCGGTCAACAACTTGGATGAGAAATGGTTGAGGGAGAACGTGACACTGGTACAGCAGTCCAGCACCCTCTTCCAGGGCACAATCCTCGACAACATTGCCCTGGGCAGCACCTCGCCTGACAACATCCCTTTGGGCCACGTCAAGACAGCCTGCGACTTGGCCATGTTGCAATCGACGATAATAGAGATGCCCAACGGCATGGAGACCGTCGTCGACTCAAGCGGCAGCACGCTCAGCGGGGGCCAGAAGCAAAGACTCGCGCTGGCGCGAGCGAGGCTCCGAGACCCGCCTGTTCTCATCCTCGATGAGGTGACGAGCGGGCTGGACCAAGAGAACAAGGAGATGGTGATGGAAGCAGTCCGAAAGTGGCGCCAAGGAAAGACGACGATCGTCATCACCCACGATCTCTCTCAGATTGAAGATGAAGACTACGTTTACGTGCTTGAGAAGGGGCGGGTCGCCCAGGAAGGGAAGCACAAAGTGCTATCAAAAGACAACAAATATCTTTTCGGTCGCCTCGACACAACCAAGGCGAGTGAACCGGAGGAGCAGGGCTCCAAGAGACGTGGTCCAAGATCAATGCGGGACCTGCACTCCTACCAGCAATCACAATCCGCACGCCACGGGAAACGACGCAGTAGGGCCTGGCATATGTCTATCGGAGGAAGCACAGCCCTCAGAAGCGGATGGGGGTTGTCCACCGCCTATCGAAGGTTGTCCGCCGGGCGTGATCGATTTACACCTCAGCTGGCAACTATCTCTGATTTGGACGAGGAAAGAAGTCCAGTACTACGCAACACAATGCCACAGGCCTCAGATCGCTCAACTATGGATGCGCTGCAGGTTTATGGGATGGCCGTGCAACGCTCGAGGAGACCTTCAAATCGCATACTTCGTCGTTGGCACGGTCCGGGTGCCCTCAGCGACGATGGACGCCAACGACCCGATAACCTAGACGAGAGTGCTGATCAAGGGGCAGAACAAGAGGTCACAAAGGTCCGAAGAGTCCACTCTATGTCTTTGCGTGCCATATTCCTGACTGTATGGCCGCATCTGACCACTGGAGACAAGATCAGACTCGTGATAGGGCTTGTCTGCTGCGTCATCGCCGCCGGGTGTAATCCCGCATTCTCCTTTTGCTTCGCCCGGCTCCTCGCCACATTCTGGACACCGGACGACTGGTTCGGCGCCACGCGGGACTGGGTAGTCTACCTTTTCACCATTGCCGTCGTCAATGGCGGGGCGCTGTTCGTGGAGCGTTGTTTCATGGAGTCCACGGGGCAAGCCTGGGCCGACGCCGTGCGCCTGGAGGGGATGAGGCGCGTCCTCCAGCAACCGAAGGCGTGGTTCGACGAGCCCGAGAACTCTCCCTGTCGCATCAGCGAGTGTTTCGACTGCGACGCGGAGGAGATGCGGAACCTGGTCGCCCGCTTCGGACCCCTCATGCTGATGCTGGTCGTCATGGTCTCGATATCCACGACTTGGGCCATGACGATTTCCTGGAAGCTGACCTTGGTTTCCATATCTACGACGCCCATCATCTTGTGCACAGTCAAGCTACTATCGGTCGCAGGGACCAAGTGGGAGTCAGCTTGCAATGAGGGGGCCTGCATGTCGACGTCTCTCATGAACGATGCTCTCGTGAACATCCGCGTCACAAAGGCCTTCACGTTGGAAACGCTTTTCAGCCAGCGTTACATGGAATGCGCCGAATCGACTCGCCAACTCGGATTCCAGAGGGCTTTGACCCTGGGGCCCTTCTTCGGTCTGAACCAGTCGCTGAACCACCTGATTATCGCGCTGGTCTTCTGGTACGGCATGCACGTCACGGTCTACCGGACGGAGATGTCAGCCACTCAACTACAAGAGGTCGTAAACCTGCTTCTCTTCTGCGTGGGCCAAGCAAGCGCGATGGTCAGCTTCATGCCCCAGATCTCAGCTTCCCAGGCTGCGGCAACTCGCATGCTCCATCTTGCGAGTAGGCCGGTGGAGGGCCCTCCCCACGGTGGCAGCATCGAGGCTCCCTCCTCTCTGTTTCCGATCAGGATGCTCAATATTTCGTTTGCGTACCCGTCACGTCCGAAACAATCCGTGTTGAGAGACGTCTCCTTGCAAGTGGACCAAGGGATCTGCATGGCCATCGTCGGTCCGTCTGGGAGTGGAAAGAGTACCATCGTCTCCCTCTTGATGGGATTGTACAGTCCATCCCAACGAAACTCCTGGAACAACCTCGCCCAGGTCAGCTTCGCGGGTATCGATATCAGGCGACTTGACAAAGCGCAGCTCAGCCACATGATCTCGTACGTACCACAAACTCCGTCCCTCTTCCCGACAACAATAGCGGAGAACATCGCATATGGTCTCGGGGAGAAATCTGCTCTTCGTCAACAAAGCAACATAGAGAGAGCGTCTCGAGCGGCGGACATCCACAGCTTCATCGTCTCACTTCCCCAGGGTTATCAAACCCTGGTCGGTGATGGCGGCCAGGCTTTGTCGGGGGGACAGGCGCAGCGTGTATGTATTGCGAGGGCACTGGCGAGAAAGCCACTACTGCTGGTTATGGATGAGCCAACAGGCTCTCTAGATCACGAGGCGGCTGAGAATATCCGGCAGACGATGAAGTCGGTGCTGAAGAAACAGACAAGGTACGAGACGAGCGTCGTTATTGCCACACATGACAAGGAAACAATGCGGATAGCCGACCACATCGTAGTCATCGAGAACGGCAAAATCGTCGAAGAAGGGAGTTTTGAGGAGTTGAAGCTTCCTGGGAGGAAACTCAGGGGGCTCATTGAAGATAGTCCGTAGATCGATGGTTTTGAGTAAACAATTCAAGAAACATACCCAACTTTTCAGACTTCCGAAACTAATTCTGACCTACAATCATTTTTTGAAACATTTTACTACTCCTTCTAAGTTTCTCTTGTTGAAAAGTTTTCATCATGTGTTTCTCAGTTGTAAGGCGGGTGCAGCCCCCTGTGCCCGCCTTGTGAATATCTGAACTCGAAAGGGGCTCTGGCAACAACAACCAACTCTGACCTGCAAGCTTTTTTATTTTCTATTTTATGAAACATTTCACTGCTCTTGCCAGTTTTCACTGTTTTAATCTCTGCATTTTAATGTATCTATGTTTCCTAGTCATGGGGTGGGTGCAACCCCTTTCGTGCCCGCTGTTGTTAACCCCTGAACTCGAAAGGGGCTCTCGCAACAGCAACCATCGTGACGACTCGCCCGCTTCAACCTCTCGCGACAAAGCATCGATATGCGTGTAAACAGTCTTGCCAAACAATTCATTGTTTCCCTCTCAAAACAAGAAGGAGCTCAAGGCAGGAAGGAGTAAGCCCTATGACCTCGCAACCCTCGTCCACAAGCTGCCTCGAAACGTTTCCCTCCTCTCCCATCCCACATCCCCATCCTCTTCCCTCGCTGAGTGGTGTTTTCAAACCAAGTTCCGAACGTTAGCTTCAAGCCGACGCACGGGATTTCACTACACACTTCTTCCTTTGCCCAGGGACGGAATCTACTTTCTTTACATCGTACCTTTCGCTCAGCTCGCGTTGCTGTTCATCGTGGTTTTCACTCTTTTCCTCAGACGCGAGACTCGAAAGATCGCATTGAGCGTTTATCTTCATCGCTTGTGGAATCGAAAATATTCCCACGCTTCGAGGACATCCTCTCAAGTTCCTTCGTCAAGACCGTCACTTTGGGTCGCCGCTGCATCACGTCTAGTTTCAGCATCACCGGCTCTTCAAGTATCATCCTCCCAAACTTCAAGCCAACGGTTAGCTTATCTTCAAGCGTAAGTCTGGGCACATTCTCTAATTTGAAGGAGTGCTTCGCAAGTTACTAACTATCTCTTCAAGACAATTCCTTTCGTTGCCAAAGCCAAGTTCAGAGAGTCAATGACCAACGGTTCTCCGTGTCAACTGTGAGTTCAGAATATTCCCGGGTATCGAAGTTTGCTTCCCGCGTTGCTAACTCTCTGTTACAGACACAGTCTCTTTAACTTTCATCTTGTTCTCCTCGTGGTCACTCTTTTCATCATCAGTCTCTGAGAACCAGAGATCCGTCTCAGTTTTTATCAATTGTGAGTTCAGGAATATCCCCTCGCTTCCAAGAGTTCTTCTCACATTGCTAACTCTTTCTTCAGAGTCGATAGCTTCGGTGTCCGATCGTTTCGCGCTGAAGTTAACGAGACAACAAGTCACTTCATCCTCGTTCCCATTCGCAATCGTCGGTAAATTCAATACCCGCTCGCAAAAATGGCACACGTCGATAGCGACCTCACACGGCCCGACGGCCGTCCCTACGTCGCGTTCCATACGAACACCCAGACCGAGCATCCCGCCAAACCAACACGCACCGACTGGCAGGTTGGCGGCACCGTGTCGACCCGTGCCGTGACGACTACCGGTAAGTCTAGATGTTTCTCATTCAACGGTTCTTTCCTCACAAGATGACAGCACTGAACATGGTCGACAAGACCACGGTCTTCGTGACGGAGGGCCCTCAAAAGACTACCCTGGAAACGTTGCTGGTCCCGACCCCTACCACATCTTCCCGTGTCACGGCGCCGGCCCCCAAGGCGCCTGGGGGGCTCGGCCCCTCCAACCCGTTGATGTGGTTCATATTGGCCGGCATCGTTGGCGCCGCCCTGTTCCTGCTGGTGGTCGCAGCTCTCGTCCGGGCCGTCTACCGTCGTCGAGAGGCGATCGCCCACAACATCAAGCGCCTGGCGGCACAGCGCCAGTTTCGGGAAAGACAGAACATGATGCTTCACAGTTTCACGGCTCCCTCCACCGAGTTCGTCCATGTTCCTATCGAGTACCGAGCACGACAGACCGGCAACGAGAATACACCCGCCGAGCTGCCCGGAGATCTCCCCGGCGACCGCACTACCGGCCCCTACGTTGGCCGCGGACGCCCCCACACAAACACCATCTAAGTAGCAACGTAACCTTCACTTGAGGCAAAGGAGTTCTATCTAGCAGCTCGCGTTTCGTGTGAAAATGAAGTTGCAGGGTTGGGAAGGGGATCCCGCAGCAGAGGCACAATTGGATGTAAGATTATGACGAAGCATACGCCGCATGCCAGCACAGGAAGGGTCAACGAGGACCCAGCAACATTGACGAGTCGATTAATAATACCAGGGGAGGAGAGGAGAGGAGGGACCGTCATTTTTTTGTGCTTCAAGTTTTTGAGATCAGTACTGCGGTAATGGGTACAATGGGGACGGAAATACTCCGTAGCAGTAGCATCAACGAGCAGATCAGGTTGCATTCAGACCCCCAACGTGACTCAGTAACCTTACTCATGCTTTTGCCGATTCTCCGTGCAATATCCGTGCATTTCCAACTTCGCGCCTCTGCCAATGCGGCAAGGCAATGGAAAATGTTGAATCCTTTCAAAACGCCAACGCCAACGCCAACCCGCAGTCTGCAGCCGGCAGCCGATCCACGTCGCTCGGGAATAGGATGGGAATGATTTACAAGCGGGAAACTCATGCAAGCAAGCGGACGGACGGGGAGCCTAGAGTCCAGACTAACCCATGCGGCCACCCCCAGATGATCCCCCCCTCGACTCTTGGCCTGGATCCATCGCTCTCAATCAACCTGCGGGCTCCCATCTCCACGGTCTCGGCTTGCCTCTTACCCGCCCTGTCTGATGCAGGCTGCTCGGGCGTCAATGATCTGGTTGATCTTGCCGGCAGGATGATGTGGACAGCCATCCCCGCTCGTTCTGCTGCTTCTCCTCGGCATGGTGGATCTCGAAGAGAACCCGGGCAAAACTCGCAACCGGACGGTTACGAAAACCTCGTCCCGGCTTTCATCCCGCGTCATCAAAACGCTTTGCCGAGAATCACATCTCCATCTTTTTTCCCCATCTGGGGACCCTGACCGCCGCTGCTGGCCCCCCCAGGGCAGGGCACGGCACAGTCGAACGGGTCGTTTCTTATTCCCGACTTCGCATGGCCGCATATCCGGGCCTATAATATAACAACATGCTGCAGCTCCCGTCGATGACCACGAAAAAAAACCTCCAACGTCACTCGCTCATTATTACCGCCTCAAGTTGGCTGTTTTCTGTTCTGCCTTTGTTGCCGTGGGGCGTGTTTTGCAGAAAAGGGGGTCATGGATCCAGAACCACGAAATAATACTCACACGGCCGCAGATACTTGCTGACCAGCCCCCATTCACATCGTCACTTTCCCTCCCTCCCTCCTCGACGAATCATGACAAGCCAGGTTCCGGATATTGAAAAGGCTCCCGATGGGTCTCGGGCAACAGCCCAAACACCTTCGGCTCCCAATGGCTCTCCTCAGATCGGCTCGGAAAGCCCCCGGCTCGGCGGCACCAGTCCCATAACATATCGCTACCTGACCTTCGACGTCGTCCTCCCCGAGCCCGCCCTCTTCGAGTCTCCCGAGTCGCGACCCCTCCCGCCGGCCGCGGACCTCGCCCCCTTTAGCAACCCTCTGCAGTGGCCTGACGGCCGCAAGTACCTGATGCTGGCGCTCTCCTGCGTCGCCACGTTCCTTACCGCCTACACGGCGGGCTCCTACTCGCCGCCGGCGTCCATCATGGCTCAGGACCTCGACTCCTCCCGGTTAGCCATGCTCGCCGGCATCACCACCTTCTGCATCGGCTTCGCGCTCTCCCCCATGGTCCTCGCCCCCATGTCCGAGCTGTACGGCCGGTATCCCGTCTTCGTCATCTCCGGGGTCGTCTACGTCGTCTTCCAGGCTGTTTGTTCTGTCGCCCCCAACCTGGCCGCGATGCTCGTTGCCCGCTTCCTCGTGGGCGTCGGCGGCTCCGTCTTCAGCTCCGTGATCGGCGGCGTCATCGCGGACCTGTGGGCCAAGGAGCAGAGGAACACGCCCATGGTATGTGCTGGCATCTCTCACCCGTGTTAGTGTGGCTTTGCTAACGCTATTGTAGGCCTTGTTCAGCGGCGCCGTATTAGCCGGCACGGGAGCAGGACCGCTGGTCGCCGCCATCATGACCAAGCGAATTGGGACTAGTCAGCCGACCTTGGCATGGGTATGGAACCAGCGTTGTCATCCTCACGGGAACATCTGAAAACTAACAAACAACTTTAGAAATGGATCTTCTGGCACCAGGTCATCATCGACACGGTCCTCGTCATCGCGCTGGCCGTTCTGTTCAAAGAAAGCAGAGGCTCCGTCCTGCTCTCGAGGAAGGCCAGGACAATCAACCGCTGGTATGAGCAGCTCGAGGCCGCCGGGCACTACGGAGTATGGCTCGAGGACGCAGACGCAGCCGACACGACTTCAGACAGCGACGACCAGACCTGCTCCTGCTGCGGCCTGGAAAAGGGGTCGGCGACATGCCGCTCCAGCGCGCGGTGCTCAACCCAGCTCACACCGCAGCGGCTGCGCTGGCTGGTCAAGGAGGACGAGGAGCGCGCGTCCCTCGCCAAGATGATCTCCGTCTCCGTGTCCCGGCCGTTCCACCTGCTCTTCACCGAGCCCGTCGTCTTCTTCTTCTCCCTCTGGTGCGCCTTCGCCTGGGCCGTGCTCTACCTCACCTTCGGCAGCATCCCGCTCGCCTTCGAGCGGACGCGGGACATGGACGTCGAGGAGTCGGGGTACTTCTTCACCTCCATGATCGTCGGCTCCGTCGTCGCCACTGTCGTGGGCGTCTTCCAGGACGAGCTCCTCAAGCTGCCCCAGTGGCGCGCCGACAGCCTCGTCGCCGAGTCCGACCTCTCCCCGTTCTGGCTCTTCCTCCGCCGCCGCCTCCCCGCCGAGGCCCCCGAGTCCCGCCTCTACTTCACCTGCATAACGGCCACGCTCCTCCCCGTGGGACTCTTCGTCTTCGGCTTCACCGCCCGCCGCGAGTTCCACTGGCTCGCGCCAGCCTTCGGCATCGGCCTCGCCACCTGGGGCATCTACTCGGTCTACCTCGCCACCTTCAACTACTTCGCCGACATCTACCACCGCTTCGCCTCCTCGGCGCTGGCCGCCCAGTCGTGCTGTCGCAACGTCCTCGGCGGCGTGTTTCCCCTCGTCACCGGCGCCCTGTTCCGGAACCTCGGGGAGGCCCGCGCGGGAGCCCTGCTCGGCGGCATCGCGGCGGGTTTGACCGTGATTCCATGGGCGCTGGTCTTCTTTGGCGAGAGGATACGCGCCAAGAGCAAGTTTGCCATTGTGAGTTTTTTGATATTTTCAGGATGACGAGTCCGAATACTGACTTTGAGCAACCAGAACTTGCAGTCGTGAAGTGCGTGCTCGCACCGTTATGAGTGACGACGCCTCATAAAGAATCACAGGAAATCTCCGAAGCTGGACTAGAGATCTATTGTTTTCTCATTTACTAATGAGCGTAATCTCAATGTCTAGTCATACCACCTCGACTAGACCATAACTTCAGGATAAATAGACAGATCAACCGTAACTGACACCCATCATGATCGTTGGGCAAGGTTCAACCAAGACTTGACTATGAGCATGTCGGCACCTCTATGCATGTTTATGTTCTAGGTAGTGTAAACCAAGCTGCCCGCCATTCTATCCTCTCCGTGGTCGAAAAGCAATCAGTCCACGTCGTCTGCATTCGTGTCCGCCTCGTTCGCCGTGGGCCCCAGCTGCTTCTTGGCCTCGTCAAGGGCCTTCGCCTCGTCGTGCGGGCCGTGCTTGTCTTCCGTCGACGGCGGTAGATCACCTGCCTTGTGGCCAGCTGCATCGTCCTTGATCGAGCCGTCCTCGTTGACGTCGGTCTTGAGATGAATGGTGAAGAGCACGACGAGGTAGACCTCATCGGTAGAACGGTTCCGGAGAACGTATCTAAGCTGGTGTGAGCGCTTAGGCTCTCCTTCCCTGCAGAGAGTAAGAATGCATGACAAAAGAAACCCTGGCTCTTGAGATCCCTTGGTGTTGTATAGCTGGCCCTCGTTCCGACCTCCCAGTCAAGAGCATAGTGCGATATGAAACCAAGCTGCATAAACTGGAGAAGGAGAAGAAGCGACTCGCAGAGAAATACCAATGGTCACCAAACTTGGGAGGGAAGAGGGAGTAAGACTTACCGCAGAGCTTGACCGTCCCAGTACTTCATGATGGCGAGTTGGAAGCCCGGTAAACGGAGCGCCAGGTTGGAGAAGTCGAGGTACGGGTTGAAGAAGTCCATGCCATACGTCTTGCCGTACTCGAACAGCCATTGCTCCTTGCTCTCCTTCCTGAGCGCCCACTTCATCCGCTCCTTGGACGTAGCCGGCGCACCAGCCTTCTCTCTCGCCTCCAGACCGGCCTCGTCGCCTCCCTCATCGAACCAAAGACCACCCTTCTCCTCATCATACGTGCCGGCACCCGCGTGGATGACGTTGAAGGAGCTCAGTGCGGGGCCGTAGAGGTAGGGCGTGTCGGCGTAGGCGTCGCCCTCCAGACCAGGGTCGATCCACCACTTGACGATGTTCATGGCGGTGTTGAAGCCGGGCGGCAGCCGGTCCCGAATGGGGTGGTCAAAGTCGTTGCCAAACTGGAGATCGGCCGCTGAGATGCCCTCACCCTCGGCGCCAGCGGGCTTCTTCGGCGTGAAGCGGAAAGAGATGCTGTACTGGTCATTGTTGGTTGCGTGCGGCTCGGCGGAGAAGTAGGGCGAGGTCTCGGGCGACTGGCGAGGCAGGCCGGCGTAGTTTTGTATCCGCACGTTGAGCTCGATGTCGGCCAGGTCGGTGCTGATTTTGATCGGCTGTGGCTTGTTGACCGGGACTTCGATCTGCGAGTCTGCGTCGTAACGCGGCCCAGCGGTCACCCGCACGATATACTTGTCTGCCGACATTGGAATGGCGAGTTTGACGGCCGAGGTCTACAGGTCTTTTCTCGAAGAACCGAGATATGAAAGATGAAGATTGTGTAAGGTAGAGTATCAAACTGCTGGCAAACTCAGTCCCCGAAGAAGACTGGCACTGAAGACGACGGTATGGACGACTAAGAGACGAAGCCGAAGTCGACAGACACAATCGTACAATCAGATATCCAATGGCCAACTAGGTATGCTGCAATGTTTTAAAAAGTCAGCCGGTCACTACGTAGGTTGTTAGAGCCGAGGTGAGGCGAGTCGAGGCGATGGTATCCGCTGCCCGAGATCTGCTCAAGGAGGGTGGCAATGAAGATGTGTAGTGGTAGGGGAACTGATGATGTGTGGAGAGTTGTCCAGTCGGTGAAGGGAGTAAGCTCGACGTCGTCTCAAAATGCAAAACCTTGAATGAGAAGAAGTGTGAGACCAAGCTTCCGAGGGACGAGGACAAAAAGTCGACGGGCGAGGAAGGCACAATGACGTTGAGATGAGAGACTAAAACAAAAAGAGCGCGCTTTGCCCCATGCAAGCGGCAACTCACACTGACAGCCTTACCTCATCTGATTCGAATCGCATGTGAAACGCCGCTGGGAACTGAAGGCGCCCTTTGTCACTACCTATTAATTTTTGCCTTGTTCACGGCAAGGACGAGAATGACATGTAGGTCAAGCCGGCTATGACCGGTGAGCGAAAAGAAACGAAAATTTGACGGAGAAAAATTCAGTGCAGGTCGCTGCAATTCCATCTGACCTCTCAACATCACTGTATGGTTGCTTAGCGGGTTGCTTAGCGGGTCGCCTGGCGGGGTCGCAGTTGTTGAGGCCGGCAGGGCATCTGTGTAAGTCGTGTCGACATTGCCGCTATTCAATTTTGAAGCGGCCAACTCAATTGCAATTGCTTCAACCTGACAACCATATCGCAGATCAAGATAGTTCATGTCTGATGTGTTTTTTTTTACTAGCCCGACGAACCATGCATCAGTTCAATTTGAGAGCTTACGGCCTTGTGAACTCGTCAATATCCACCCGTTCGAAAAAGCTGATGTGCCCGAATGTGACCCAGTACTGTGCTAGTCTGTTGTGAGAAATCAGCAGGAGCTGAGACTCGATGTACCGGTCTGTATTTCGTTTGGTCAGCAAGACGTAGCTTCAAAGCCGGGGGGATTATTTGCTGACCTTCCAGGAAGCCGACACCAGCTACATGCCCCTTACTCTTCACGGCTCGTGTGCCGCGGAACGGCGGTTCCTGGGCCACTCCAACAAAGCCTGCCTCGCCCAAGTCGTCCGCAACGAAGGTGTACTCTCCTCTTGGGACGTTTGGATCCCCCGTAAGCTTGATTGCCTCGAGACGACCTCGGTACACCCTGCCCTCCGTGCGACGTTGCTGCCACTCTTCATCCGGCTCATTGGCGCCGCGCACGAGACCCAGTTCCTCGTCAGAAACCTCCTCGTCGTCCGGTTGGTTGATCAGCAAGAACTCGCAACCGTGACCGCTGTAGTCGCCGACCCAGATGCCGCGCCATGGCTTGAGCGCGGTAGGCGTATATACGACGGGGTCGAGGGTCGAGTAAGTGACAACCTCCTCGCCAATGTGCACGCCAGGTAAACCTCGCCCTCCCATCATCCCCAGCTCGGGATGAATCGCACGAATGAGTCCCATGGGACCGACGCCAAGCAGCGCTGGGGTGCCTGCCATCTCCATCCACTGCCGGATGCGGAAGGCCTGGTCCGATGCCTCGGATCGCCGTACGGGCACGTCGGCAGGAGAGAGCTCTGCTTCCAGCCCCGAGGAAATACCCGTTACCCGATGACGGGCTGGGATAGCAGGCGGAGGCCACACATTTCCGTAGGGAAACGGACTGTCCATCCTGGCAGCGGCCGTAGCTGGCTCTAGTGGTCGAGCCATCAAAAAGTTGCTAAACATGCCGTCGGACCAATCGCCAATCGACATGGGTATCTCCGGAAGAAACTTGCCCTTCACCTCGTCGAGTGCCAAGAATCCTTCCTCTCCATCGCGCACATGAAACTGAAGAACCGGCTTATCCAGATGCAGCTTTACAACGGGCTCGAAGGCGTGAATCATGACGTTCGTGTCGGCAGGCCAGCTCTCGTAGGTTCTTCGATTGCTGATGGCTAGCAGTTGATATCCCTCGATACAACCTCTCCGCGGGTCGTACCTGACGACGATCATCTTGCCCATCAGATCGCGATCGCAAAACCATATCTTGTACCGGGGAAGAAACCATCTCGGATCGTGGGCCGCGTATAGCTCACGGTACGTGCGGCAGGGGTATGGCGATTCGACTTTCACGCCAGGAACATTCGCCTGTATCCTCTGATACCAATGAAGGTCGGACGTTGCGTGTGTGTGTAGGGCACGGCACGTTTTTGAGAGCACAGCCAGATCTAGGGGAGACAGGTACGTGAGGACGAGGTCGATGATCTCTGGCGGGATTGAGAGAAAGGGACAGCTATCGGTAGCAGGTGTATGATGAACGCCTAGGGAGCAGCTTAATTAGACGACAGGCTATCCAGGCAAGGACGAACAAAGGCCGACTCACCTGTAGACGTGACGGCGTGTAGGCCGATGGGAAGGGGATAATAGTCGTCGTGCGATGTCCCAATCGTTTTCCGGCGATCGGTAACATCGTCGCGCAAACCCTCGTCGGAGACATAGGGCAGAATGTACAGATTCTCCTCAACTTCGGGATCGATACCGCCGTAGTTGCTGCTCGTGTTAGAGGCTGTATCGACGGCGGGCTCGGATGCCGAATGGGAGGGCGAGGGGCTAGAAGCCATCTTGTCCATGAGGGCAGCAACCAAGGTATCGTGGCCCGAGGTCGTGAGCGAAGGAGTTCGTAGGCCTGCCCGCCGAATCTCGATGCAAATATGCGAGATGGGCTTGGTCGATGGGACGAAAGGGTGGAGGAGGGTGGCAGTGTAGTTGTTTGGTTGGTGGTTTGAAACGGAGAGATCGATGACTGGATCGGAAGTAGGGGCGCTTATCAAGTCGATCGGTCTCGGGCAACGTCTAGTCTCACGGAGGATGAGGTCGGGCCACAATGATGCGTCGAGGACATGGAGGCGGTAGCGGTTGCAGTGTCGGGGTCATGACTCCAGAGTCGAGTTTCCACGTCTCCGACTTGCCGGGGGGACAAGGTGGGTGTGATGGAGGACGAGCTGGACGCGGTCGGGCTAGAAGTTCCTGGTGCAGCGTAACCTGCAACCCAGCTGCAAGCTGCGGCCCCCGGTTACGGCACGCTAGGTGCTTGCGCTGTCGGCCTCCATTCCTCAGGGGTTAGCTGACCGGGAACCGGGAGCGGACTGCGGGGAGCTGCCTGACTAAGGCGTGCCCGCGCCATCAAGGTGCCTCGACACAGGTAGTAGTAGTACACAGGTACCTAGGTAGGGAAGTACATACACTCGCTTATCGGACGGTATGCCCGATAGACGCAAGAACGGCCATTAAAGACAGGCGGCCACTGAACGGCGCTGCAACTTTGGAATACTCCCAGGTACGTTGAATATGTAGGTGAAGCAGGCTTCCAGCTCGAATAGTGAGTGCGCCTTATCATTTTGGCCCGGGTCTACCTATCTATCTCAGTCCAGACAGCATCTGTAACCCTCGCGCAAGCCGAGCCTCTCTTCCATGCGCCTTGCCTAATTTGCAACATCGCAGGCCCAAAAGGTCCTGGCCAAGACCTGTAGACAGGAAGGAACCTTTGCGAAGAGCCGTGTAGTGGCATCAATTGGTCAGGGTGGATGTTGGTCTTGGTGTTGATCACGTTGATGAAGCGGTGGCATTACGGTGGCATTGCGGCAGAGCGCAATACCTTGTTGGAGAATAAGCTGCTTTAGAACAAGGAAAATTGTCCCGGAAAATTGCCGGACGGCTCTAAACCCGGTGCTTCTCAGGAAGCGTATGCCTGTATCGAATCCTACAGGCCTGTATCAACCTGGTGATATGCAATAATTTCTCTAGGCCCAGAGACGCAACCACCTTCCCTTCTTCCTTCGTCCAGCCTGCCCAATTAGGTAGGCACCAACACAGCTGGCGGAGTCCCTCTCCTCGTTTATTTCGACCATCCAAACACCAGTCCACTACCTATCCCATCCTTCTTACCTTACCTACCTACCTACCTTCTTGGGTATTCCAAGGCATGCAACGGTGAGAGCAAGAACAGGCCTGCCGCTTTAACGACCATCTTGGATTCCATATCCCCTGTAACCGACCAAGCGACCTTCGAGACCCCGGCCCTACCTCTTCTCGCGCCATCGCTACTATTAGAGACGCTCGTTGCTACCCGGTCTGTACGGAGACCCCCCGGACCTTGACTTGCCAACGCCATTGCCGGAGTGCCCACTTCACCTCCCATTCCGCCCGACGTCTCCTTCCTACTTGGTGATAGCTTCCGTCCGCCAGTGGAGGGCTGTCCTGACCACCAACCCCGTCCCGATCTCGCAAGTCTTCGTCCTCTCCGGAGAGACCCAGTAGACCCAGCACGACCCAGCACGACCCATTCAAGACCAGACCGCTTCGTCAAAGGCCCGTCGCTCGTCGTCTCAGCTCTGGACTACTGCCGGAACGCCCGTTTCCCGTTGAGCCCTTAAGGCTGAAGCAGACCATGTCTTCACTGCTCCCTCTGATCAACGACCTGCTCCCTATGATCATATCCTCTTCCTCGGTCCACGTCACAAGAGCAAACACCCTGCGCGCACCCGATGCTACTCTAGGACCCGGCTCCTCCAACGAGGCCGGTGCTGTTGTCAGCAAGAGCGATAAGCTCTGCGCTTCGGGTAAGTCGCCGTCGGCCCTGACCACCTCTTCCCCTGTCGCCAGTGGTGCTGTGTGACCTGCTTGGAAGCACGCAACGCACTCTTTTCACTCGTGGTGTGCGTCTTGTGTAACTATTTTAAGCAGTCTTGACCTTGACACCGCACACGACATCGGCTGTGCGTCATCACGGCGAGCAAGGTAAGACAGCTTTTCCCTCCCTCGTTGCTTTCTCCGCGCGCCCCCAGTCCCATAGTTGTATGCCCGGCGATGCGGTTCTAATGTGTGCCAAGATACCATCATCTACACGGCCTCCGGAACCGGCGTGCTGCTTGTCAGCCCCAGTGCAGGGGAAGTCAAGCGCCATGAAATGGAGAAGGGGGATTTCGCCTTCATCCCAGCCTGGACGGAACACCAGCTGCTCAACGAAACGGATCAAGAAACCGTGTGGACCATCACTCGCAGCGGCTCCCAGCCGACGGTGGTGGGCTTGACGGATTGGGGAGGTGACCGCACCGCGTAGTCATTATTCGATGTTGGACCGCCCCGGACTGACTTGGCTGCGTTGTGCACTACATGTTATGTGACACTCGAGGAGGCGACGGGCGCAAGAGGACCAACCGTCCCCTTCACTTCCCGAACGCACCTCTCTTCTTCCGCCGGATAGCTCTGCCGGGCGTCAAACAACCTTGCACTCCCCGCCTGTCACTCCTCGCAGTAGCCTCGCACGACATCCACAATCCGCCTTCTCTCGCGCTTCGAGTCAAAAGCCTGCGCATGGTCGTGGTCTGGGAACCATAGCACGTCGATACCCGAGTTAGCAGCCTGGCCTTGGCCGTGCTGGCGTTCCAACTCTGTCTTGAACCTGGCTTGTGATGCCGCTACGTTACGTCGGCCCTGCTTGCCCTCGTTGCCCTGCACGTATGCGGGGTCGTTCCTCTGCCCGACCTCGGTCAAATAGCTGGCGACGGCGTGGCTATCGACTATGAGATCCTGCCCCGATAGGCACACAGTGACCCGTCTCGCGTTTCTCCGTTCATCAGCTGCGTGGGAGCGAGTCTCGCGTATGCCGATTGGTGATTCGGAGAGTCCGGCCAGCTCCTCGGCCCAGATGGCATTCTCCCTCCAGAAGAAATACCTACCGAGGCAGTGGGCTACACCAGGATCTGTGCTCGCGAAGTACCACAGCTGCCATTCATTCGCCGTCTTTGGTTGCCGCCGGGTGAAGTTATACGCTACGTCGGGGAGATGCAACAATATGCTGACAGGGTCAACGAGTACCGCACTCGGGATCCTCGCTTGCAGTTCAGGGCATCGCAATACGTGGGTTGCCAGGACCGATCCGTAAGAATGGCAAGTGAGAACGAACCTATCCCAGCCGTGATGGTCGATGATTCCGGTGAGCTGTTCGAGGAAGGCGTCCTTGCCTAGCGGTGGTTTCGTGAGGCGGAAGGAGACGGGCAAAATCTCGAGGGCGATGATCCCGATACGGCCCTTGCCATGTTTCTTGGCGGCACTGATGTCTGCAAGGAAGCGGATGTATACCCAGAGACCGATCCCGATGCCATGAAAGAAGACTACGGGCGAGCAGTCACTTCGCTCGTGAGGAAGATACCAATAGCCCAGGCCAGTCGACGAACGGCGCCGAGTAAATAACTGCTGCACGCGGGGCGGGAAGACTGCAAAGGTCTCCTCTTTGGGCTGCGCGTAGTATTGGAAGCCGTGGGCAACAAGAAGCATGTGGGTGGCGGCGTCTAAAAGGGCTATGATGGCATACCACCAAACAGATCGGTACTTGGTTTCGACGTCGTCCAGGGTCAAGCGAAGGCACTTGGCCGGACCACGGCCCGGCTCGAACGGCCTTCCCAGCATGACCTCGATTTGAGCGACGTACCGGTCTACTTCTTGACTCTGAGGACCGGGACGGTCTCCGGCCGCCTGGTCGAAAAAGGCCCACAGAAGAAATTCTCGGACATTGTCACGGCGTATGTCTGTCAAGTCGGCGCCCAGAAACCAACCGCGGATATAGTGTTCCGGGTCGGTTACGGTGGCCATGCACCGGTCAAACAGAGCTTGTCGGGCATCCGGCGACGACGGGGCCGGGTGCTTGGCCGCGGCTTTCAAGCGGTTCCGGTACGGTGTCCAAATCCACACGGCGTACGCCACTTCGACGACCATCAGGCCGACGATCCATCGGGCGGCAGTTGCCCACCGGTTCTGGGTTTGAGGCTGTCCGTGCTTGGCGCCGATTAAGCATGCCGTGAGGACCGCCGCATATGGAATGACCGGGTATCGCACAAGCGCTATGCAGATTCGAATGAAGACATATTCGTGCAGCGTGCGGCCGATCATCGTGATCCGCGGCTTTGATTCAGTTTGGTCCCGAAGAGGAAAATAGCGAGTGGCTGAATGCTGCGGGCGGTGGAAGTTGGCGGCTCAACGTCGTTGAACATGTGACGATTTGTTAAGCTTTCGGGGCTTGAGCGTGTCTGGGATGGCGCCTCACCAAGCATGCGGACAGAACTTTGGGCCCTCGTCTCTGCAGCTTCTTGCTGATTGGCTTGTAACCCGGTCACTGCCTAGGTGCTGTTGATCCCTCCTGGTTTCTATGGGTCGAGACGGAGAGCCGGACGATCAACATCCTCCGGGCCAACGTGACACAGTACCAAGGTTACTTGGTCAACACCCACAACGCATCTTGAACTCGATCCAAGCAATCTCGGGCTCATATTGGTTGGGGCCTCGTATTCCACCACCCTAGGTTGAATATTTCACATTCACTCTATCCATTCCAGCCCATTGTTATCGCTGCTGTCCGGTACTGTTACTGTCGTCCGTCATCGTCCCTATTACTACTTATTATTATTGCTGCGTGTGGGAGGCGGGAGTTGGGACATTCAGCTTGGGTGTGTGGAATAATGGCTCCCTTTTGGTTTTCAATTTCCCATGTGAATCAAAGCGGCTTTCCTAATGTCGCGTTAATGTATGGTTCCCATTCAGCCGGCGCTGATCTCAACTCGACTTGGAGAAACCCCAGACTGCTCCGTCTCCCAAAGGGGGGCAGCATATAATTCCCGACAAACAGAGTTACATTACTGCTTCCTACAACGTATGAGAACACGAGGTTATGGCAGCCAAGTAGCAGCCGGCGGAAGAACCGACGGTAGCTGATCACGCTCAGCGTCTATGCGGGTGTTGGATGACGGGACGTAGCCCTTCCCGTGAGGCTATAACTTATAGCCGCCGGCAGTTGGGCTGGCCAAGACATAACATGACTTCAATTATCCAAATGTCACGGAAATGTGCTATCATGAAGGAGATCTGAGGGTTTCCCCGCCTCAGTGCTTCCTTTCCCCCGGGTCTCCTGGGATGCGCAGAGGATAAAAGAGTCTTGTTCAGCGAGAAATCATCGCTGTGAACTACAGTCGTCTCGTAAGCTCTCATCCAGCCCCAATACCTTACCCTCAAGCAATTTGGATTCCTAAGCATCCTTCTCAGAATGTCTCTCCGCCTGGCCCTCGCCCTCCTCGCAGGCTCCGCCGCGGCCATGCCCGCCGGCGCGGACATCTTCCAGCGCCAGGCCGACTGCAGTAAGGCCAGGGACCAAATCCCGTCCATCAACGACGCCAAGCTCCCAGACCCCTTCACCTTCGCCGACGGCTCCAAGGTCGTCACCAAGGCAGACTGGGCGTGCCGCGCCACCGAGATCCAGAACGGCCTCGAGCAGTACGAGCTCGGAGACTTCCCCCCGCCCCCGGACCGGGTCGAGGCCTCCCTCTCCGGCACCAACCTCAACATCCGCGTCACCGTCGGCGGCACGAGCATCAGCATGAGCGCCGCCATCCGCAAGCCCTCGGGCGCCGGGCCGTTCCCCGCCATCATCGGCGTCGGCGGCGCGAGCATCCCAATCCCGGCCAACGTCGCCCAGATCACCTTCGCCAACGACCAGTTCGCCGCGCAGAACGGCCAGGGCAGCCGCGGCCAGGGCCTCTTCTACACCCTCTTCGGCCGTGGGCAAAGCGCCGGCGCGCTGACGGCGTGGGCGTGGGGCGTGGGGCGCATCATCGACGGGCTGGAGCAGCTCGGCGCCGCGCAGACGGGCATCGACACCAAGCGCCTCGGCGTCACGGGATGCTCGCGTAACGGCAAGGGCGCGTTCGTCGTCGGCGCGCTGGAGAAGCGCATCGCGCTCACGATCCCGCAGGAGTCCGGCTCCGGAGGAGCGGCCTGCTGGCGCATCTCGGACAGCGAGAAGGCCAAGGGCAAGAACATCCAGACCTCCGGGCAGATCGTCGGCGAGAACGTCTGGTTCTCGCCCAACTTCAACACCTGGGCCACGAGGTCCTCCCAGATCCCCGTCGACCACCACGAGCTCGCCGGCCTCGTAGCGCCGCGCGGACTTTACGTAGCCGGTACGTCTTCTCCCGGGCGGTCCACCATTCAGACCCTTGGGACTTGATTCTTTCTTCCCTTGATTCCAACGAAGCTAATGAGTGTGACAACACAGAGAACGACATCGACTGGCTGGGCCCCGTCTCGACGACGGGCTGCATGAAGGCCGGCAGGCTCATCTACCAGGCCCTCGGCGTCCCCGAGAACATGGGCTTCTCCCTCGTCGGCGGGCACAACCACTGCCAGTTCCCGAGCGGCCAGAACGCGGAGCTGACGCAGTTCATCAACTACTTCCTGCTCAACTCGGGGACGAAGCCGTCGCCCCTGGAGCGCAGCACCGTCAACGTCAACGTCGCCGACTACGCCTCCTGGAAGGCGCCTACGCTGTCTTAGTTGAGGGGAGTTAGGAACATGAGGTTTAAGAGGCCCGGATACACGTACCTTTTTTTGTGTTGTGCTGAGAAGAGCTCGGGTAAGAGTGAGGTTGTTGTCACGAGGTTTCCTGTAAACGAGTATGCATGACGCGCAGAGTACTGGGACAAAACGCACACGTTTGTGTCACTTCAGACAACCAGACAATTGACCTAACGTCTCATCTATCGGCAAGCATCCGAGGCTTTCCAAGTCCCTGGACCTGGGAAGGCCCATCCAAGTTTGTGTGTGGGAACTGAGACAACAAAGAGAATGGTGGACGAGGCCAATAGATCCGAAATGCGCCTAACCCCCCCCCCCCCCCTGCACGTTGCCGGCTGTCATCCGTCCCCTGGGCCCCGGATACAAGGAACCACCATGTTCACCCCGCAAAACAACCTCTCTTTTCTCTCCATGGTTCGATTTCCCGTCACCACTGCTAGCTCTGTCTGCAAGATCCACTGCACTCCAGGTTTCCATGCGTGACCGGTGACAGGTACCGTGTGTACCTTTCTCCTCCGTATTGGCATCTACCTAGTCCAGGGCCCCTAACCTCTTACCCCACGATCGTCTCCACGTCCTCGGGGGAACGGAGGTTCAGCCAAGAATGTTGTCATGAACCCAGCGGCTGACAGAGGGCGCGACGCTAGCAAAAGACCACGAACGTCTAGCTGAGCCATGCCATGCTTTCGGGGCGCAGCACTTTGCAGGTATCTTGGCGTGTATGTCAGTCAGGTGACTGATGCTGGCGTGTATGTGACGAGCATCACGATTTCGAGCTGGCCATAGTCATCGGTACCCGAGCTGAGAACTATCACGAGGCGGGACGAGGTTAGAGGCAAACGTTGCCGACTGACAGTGAGGCCGAGTTTGTCAGGAATAAGACGGATTGGGATTTCTGCGTGCTTCAAGTTCTCATCGAAAACACGTGGGTCGTTGGTGATCATAAAATTGGCATGGAGTTTTCCCTCTATCCCTGTGATGCAATTCTATGAAGCCACTGAGTATGTTCAGCCTTCGCCCACGTCCAGTGACCAAGTCTCCGGTTTCTTTCGATTGACTAATTTTCATGTAACCCGTCCAGCCATTCTCCCAAGGTAAGAATCCAGCCAAAGCAAAACCCAAAAATGTTCAGTAACTTCATAAACAAGACATTATTGCTCAAACAGTGTAGCGGAAGAAGGTTGCGTTGTCACCCTTGTGACGCTCGGCGGCCTTCTCCTCGGCGGTGTACTGGCTGGGGTCCTTGTACTCGCGGTCCCTGCGGGCGTTCTCGCGGCGCAGGTAGAGGGTCATGAAGGTAGAGAGAACCATGGACATGGTCAAAGTCGACAGAAGCGTGCCGTGACCGGGGTAGTATTTGGGCTTGTCCTTGGCCTGGTAGAGGAAACCAGCAATGGCGCCGCCGAGGTTACCAAAACCTGTCGTCTGTTAGTTTTGCGACCTCTTTTTGTTTACTCTGAGGGCGCTCCTTTCACTTACCGACGTGCATGGCAATGCCCACACCTCTCTTGACGGATCCTCCGATGTTGTTACCGTTCCAGGCTACACCCTGGGGGACGTTGGGGTAGATACCGGAGGCGGCGAAGAAGCAGCCGGCGTACTTGACACCGTTGCTGTTCGAGGAGAGAAGCATGATGAAACCCGCGATGCTGCAAACGAATATTAGATCATGTCTGCGAGGAATTGAAACTTCTTGAGACTTACGCAACGGCGCAGAAGAAGATCATGTAGATTCCTCGCTGCTTCTGGCGATCGGCCAACCAGCCACCGCTGATGCAGCACACGCAGGCCACGACGTAAGGGGGGACGGTCATGAGCTGAGCGGTGTTGTTCGTGTATCCAAGTCCGCTGACGATGGTAGGGAGGAAGAGGGAGTAGGAGTAGAGAGGGGTGTAGATGCCAATGGTGATGAGCTGAAGCGTGTTAGTGAAAACGAACTCTTCGCCTGGCATAGCAGATAGCCCGACTCACCATGTGGACCCAGATCTTCCAGTCCTTGAGGGCGTCCCAGAAGTAAACCATGTCGAACTCGTCAGCGAGAGCGGAGCGGTCCTGCTCGAGGCGTCGAGTGACCTCTTCCTTCTCGGCAACGGTAAGGAACTTGGCGGTAGCGGGGTAGTCGTTCATGATGAAGAATGCAGCAATGGCTGAAGAGAGGACCGTTAGTTACGTCTCTTATGTCTCCAACGAGGTGGCCAGCGACTTACCAACAGCGAGAGTGATGATACCCTCGAGGATGAAAATCCAGGCCCAGCCAGGCTTGCCACCAATACCGTCCATCTCGACAATGCCACGGGCAAGGAGACCACCGAAAGCACCAGCGGCGGTAGCAGCAGAGAAGAAGATGGCCATGCGCAGACCGCACTCGTGACGTCGGTACCACATGGTGATGCTGGAAAGTTGCAAGTCAGAAAAAAGCTCGCATAGCGAGGCATTGAGGTGGTTCACTTACTAGTAGGTGATACCGGGGAAGAGACCGCCCTCAGCCAGACCAAGAGCCATGCGGGAAGCCAGGAGACCAGGGTAGTTGTGCACAAGACCCATAAGAGTGCAGCAGACACCCCAGGCGATCATGATGGAGGGGATCCAGATGGACGGGCGGAAGCGCTTCATGGCCAAGTTGGAAGGGATCTCGGCGGCGACATACCACGGGAAGAAGACGGAGAGGGCGACGTTGTAGTCGAGACCCTTCATGCCGAGGTCCGCCTCGAGGCCAGCGAGACGAGCATTTCCGATGTTGGTTCGGTCGAGGAAAGAAAGCAGATACAAGAGGGCAAGGAAGGGGATGAGAGCCCAGTCGATCTTGCGCAACAGCTTCTTGGTGGCGGCCTGGTCGAAACCATTTCTCTCGGGGTCGCTCGCATACTCGACTTCGATGGAGGGGTCGTTGGTGCCCAAGGCCTTGACGTCCTTCTCTGAGTTCGACATGATGAGCTATGAGTTGTGGTACCGCGGGTTCAAGGAGATGTAAAGCTGCGAAGAAAACCAAAGGCGAACAGCAGAACGCTCCTCAGATAAATAGCAGAGACGTCGGCGTGCAGGGAGAAGGATTCGATGTAAGTGCTTGGACCAGGTTTGAGACAGCGCACTCGGAAAAGTCGGTGGATGTCTCGGGAGCAACTTGGAGACGATCCTCAGAAGCCAATGGAGGTCGGGAAAGGCGGCAGGCAACGAAAACGCAGCCGAGAGAGGCTGCTGCGCTTGTCTCTGGGATATTGTTCAGAGGCGCCGACGCGGTGGTAGTGGCGAGGCAAGGGACGGCACAAACGGTGGCCTAGACTGGACGTTTTCTCTTTTCTGTCTCGGGCGAAGAGAACAGCCTGGTTGCTGGAGCAAGTGCGGGTGCAAGAGCGGAGGGGGAGAAGAGGCGAAGGGAAAAGGAGAGGGAGATAGAGGGGAACTGCTATCGCATGCTGAGGAACCATGGGACGAAGCCTCCCTCTTTAAATGGTTTCCCAGGACAGCACTAGACACGAGAAGATGGGTCTGCCAATATCCATATTGCCTACATAGCAGCAGAGTACCTTGCCCAACTACCTTCCTACCCATCACCTAGGTGGTAGGTAAAGTCTTGGCAATCTATCGTCAAGAGGGACCACGACAAAAAACACCAACACCCATGGTCCTGTGAATCAAAAGCAAAAAAACGAATAAAAAGCCCGGATGTCTCGCCGGGGGGGTGTATCCGTACACAATAAGCGGAACCACCTCTCTCAGCCCTTACCGCATCTAAGGCAAGGTACCTTTGTACATGCGACCCAAAGCTCGTGGCTAACATGTGTATTATGTAGGTAGGTAGTGATACTGAGGAGAAGGATGGGCATGGGTTCCTCTACCTCAACCTCCCGAGACGGCGAGCTAAGGCGCTGCTACTCTGCCGCTCATCAGGATTCGGATCCTGTCAGCTTATCCCGTTTTGGCTCGAGAGCTCCCGCGTCCGGGCCAGCCATAGGCCGCGCGCCGCCGCACACCACCCGCACCCTACGCCTATCTCGCTTTAGTGCAGCTGAGAAGCCTGTACACCTGTACCGTCGAGTTGATGTATCCCTACCTTACTCACCTTGCCTTAGCTCGCCGCACATGTCCATCGTGGGAGGCGCTCTAGATAATCATAGATATTCCGTCGATATCTGAGGAATCATCGTGAGCCACGACCACCTCTTCGTGATCCCTCAACCAAAATAACATGGCAGCCTATCTACCTCGCTGAGTTTGGTATCATCCTGTTTCCCAGAAGCTGTTCTCTCGGGGCGAGTCCGACCAAGGGCGACCAAACAGAAAGGGCGGACAGGACAGGGTCGAATGGGGCACGCAATCCCGTCTAAATGGAACTAAACCCAACGGCTGCATCATCGCCACTGACCCCATGTATTCCACCTTCCGGTCTGCCACGCATCGCAGCGCAAGCCATCACCTGCGTGACTGCCACTGTGTCCCTGGCGGTTGTCACTCTCCGCGTGCAATCTTCTCCCCCGCATAGCAATCTCGTTCGTCCGCCCACCGCAAGCTTCCCCCCCGCCGCAAGTGCTGTCGCCAAGAAGACCAAACTGGGGTACCCAAACCTCGACCATGCATCGAGCCCGGGTGAGTGGAAATCAGCCCTCTCAGTGTCCTCGATCTTGAAATGAGCATTCCAGGCAGCTCGTAGCCCAAAACACTGACGCTGGAAGGAAACACGAGGTGCGCAGCATGTTCCTGCAGCCAGGGCCGGATGGCTGCTTTTCACTCCCACCGGTCAAAAGCAATTATTCTGTCATGGCTCACTCTCCGCAGGGCAGAATTCTCGTGTGCCGTCCGTTCTTTTCATATGTCCGATGTTTACACGGTAGGGCCAGACAACTCAGATGGAAATCCGGACGTCTGACTGTTCCGGCCGCAATGCAACATCCCTCCTGACAGCATACATAACACGGACAGGAGCATGAGCGACTTGGCTTGATTGGCGAGCCAAAGCCACGGTCGAGACAGTGGAATTTCTGGCAGGCGACACGCTGAGCGAGAAACCCGAACCGTCCGCTCCGCAACCCAAGGCCTGCAGCAACCCTTCTTTGGGCAGAGTTACCTTGCCGGCCACGCTGGAGGCATCCGAATGGTGGATGTGGCCGGTCTTGTCGCACGTAATGACGGCGAGTTGGTCCTCTCCTGGTTTCCGGAGGTCGGAGACGTTCTTGCGCTCAAGCTTCGAGAAGAGGCTTCCTGAATCCCATGCCAATAATGCCATGCCATGCCACGACGCGGCAGTGCAAGGAGTGCAGCAGCCAAGACATGGAATACCATGGTGCCATGTGCCCTTCCACCGAGGCGAGAGATCATAGATGTTCCCTCTCATCCTTCAAGCCACAAGATCACCAAGAGTCACACAGACAGCTGGGCGACGGGCGTGCTCTGGGAATGGGTGGCATGCTGGATGTTCTTGGCCCAGGCGGCGGCCACGTGTACGGGAGATCTAGAGGCGACTTAGCGCCGGTCGAATGGAAAATTCCCCTCTTTGAGCTGCTTCATGAGGCGTAGTCAGTAGAGGGAGACATTGGCGAGAGGTTTTGGGGGTGTGCGAGATGGCAGGGAGGAAGGGACGAAAGAGGGAAGGGAGACGCCACGAGGGACGAGGTCGACGGATGCGGTCAAGATGGGAGAGGACATGATGCGGCGGCGGTACTGAACGGCGATGGGGAAGACGGGACGAGAGCTTGGGAGGCGCAGCAGTCTTGGGAAGAGGAAGCTTGAGAAGCTTCAACGGGCTTGGTTGAGCTTGAAGGTCGCAAAGATGGGGAAGGGGAGGGGGATACGATACGGCAACAGAGCAAGGACGACGTTTTGGTGTGGGAAGTCAATGTCTTGGCAGACTAGGACCCCGGGCGAAACGAACCAATTCTGGCAGGACCGCCGAATGTCGATTCAAGCCATCCGACAGCTTGGCACACTAGCCTGCTCCGCCACCAGTGCAGAGGACCAATGAGGCGGCGCGCGTATCCTCCCCGCCGGCTCCGACAAGCAGGGCAGGAGCGACTGGAGAGAAGGAGCCAGGGCTTGTATGGCATCCATGGAAGTGTTTTCGGTAGAAGTTCGATAGGGGACCGCCGCCCCCAGCAGTCGCCCGGAGTCTGGAGTTTGGAGAAACACGGGGGAGGGGCCGCCGCCTGCCTGCTGATGCACTCACTCAACTACTGCAGAGGGCTGGGTCTGCCAGAGCAAGTTTGATGCAAGAGGCGCGCTGTCAGCGATCAGCAGCGCCAGCTGCCAGTGTGGGAGCCACTGGACAGAGCGAGCGGGCGCTGGGCGAAAATGACACACTGCAGTCGACGAGAAGCGGAGATTCTCTGTGGTTGGAGATGGCATGTACAGAGTACATGACGACGACGATCACATATGAGAGACACCTTCCAGCTTTGAGCCTGGTCAAGGTTGAAGCGGTTGAAGACCGGGACGGATAAGGGCGGTTGGATCTAATACCTGGGTAATTCAACACCAAACATACCAGTCAAACTTCCCTCGGCCCTAGCGCCCGCCACAACGGAGACGGAAGGCACGAGAGCAACTGGAAGTTGGCATGGAAGAAGGCTGGAATAAGACTGGGCTCCCGCTACATTCGTGTTTCTCGCAGTAGGAAAGTGCCTAGGTAGTAGGGGAAAAGCCCGTCCGTCGGGAAGGAACAAAGGCAAACAGTAAGTGTCACGGGGACCGTGCCTTCCCCATGATTTGACTTGTGCGTGTCTCTTGCCCCGCCAGATTAGGTTTAAGTTTAGGCACGCACGTTGGGTCGAGAACGCCGGCCCCCTCCTCCCACACATCCACCCGTTTTTATTTGCTGGGACCCTCGCCGACAGTGCCTAAAAGGTACAAAGTACAGCGCGGCCGGTGGCCTGCAATTCGCTGCACCTTACCCCATTACAGTGGATTCGGTTCGTCCAATGAGGGGGTCGATGAACCAAAGATTGGGGTCAGAGAGGGGAAGGTGTGTTTCCCCATCTTCTTGTTGTTGGCAGCTGCCACCAGCTCGAGTCCCAGATGAATCCTCCGCGTCCTCTCGATGCGAATTTCAAATAGGTGCTTGGTAATTCTCTCCGTCTCAAGAAACCTGGGGAGTGTACGATGTAATCACTCCGTACGAAAGACAATTTGATTCTACCTTTTCTTTTCCTCGCCATGCCCCTGCCTGATGCCCTGATTTGGCGTCGTCTTCCGGCCCCCAACGGCATCCTTTCCAAATTTCCAAACCCCTTCCACTCTATCAATTTCCGCCCTGGCAACTAACTGCTTCCAGTGTCAAACCGTCTCATCAGTCATCGAGGCTGCGGCACCTCGCATTGGTGGATGACGCCGGCCCAGATGCCTTTCCGCTGCCGCGCGCTGTTGTGGGGACCCCCGGCAGAGATATCGACAGGCTCTGGATCTTGCCGGCCGGTCGGTTGCTGACGACACCGAGATCAAAATATTGACGAGTGCGACGCTGACGGATGACATGTACTCGTAGTGGACAATCTGGCTCGCTCTTGCATGCAGTGCCATATCTCGACGGTGGCGGTCGGCGGTCTGCCTGCAACCTCTCTTCGGTCATCCATGGATACACCCAGAATCCCTAAGCACCCCTGTCCTGCATCAACAGGGGACACGCAGGGACGCGTCGTGTCGCTGACCAGGGTCACGAGGGAGGGAGGGCGAGGATCATTGGGGAACCCCCTTTTCCAGGCGAAGTTCAGATTCTGCCGCTGAGACTTCGACTCAACAACATCAACATGGCCTTGGCGACACTTGGCGGCACACAACGCCTTTTTTCCCGGACTCCGACGCCGGACTATACTTACTGTCAGTCAGCTTGCATCATGATTCCCCTCAGCCACCGTTATTTGAGGATATTCTTACGGTGCCGAAGCTACTTTCAAGCAACCGCGGGGCATACCAACTGCCTCAGTAACGAGACTCGACCGGGACGAACTCATCCATGATTACGGAGTACCAACCCCATACCATACCCCCCGCGAGCCAAGACCTGCCCTCCACGGACCCCCCCCCCCCCAGTCACTCACCCTCACTCGCTCCAAGTCATTAGAGTGAGACGACCTTCTGTTCTTCAGCCAGTCTCGAAGCCAAATTCTGGTTGGTTCTGCGCAGCTTCGGATTTCAGGGCTATCCTGCACTTGGCTCTCTTGCAAATTACCGCCTTCCTGGTCTCCCGGGCGCTATCATCTCGGCCAAGGGGCCCTGACTCGCCTCCAACACCAGTGATCGAGGGCTGGCAGGCTCATGTAACCAAACGCCAACGGGCTACGGAGTATTACCAGTTGGCGACTCCAGTGTCGTTCCCCATCGGCACGAGAGACAACCCCATACCTTTACCCCAGACCGGGAGGAAGGTGCCTCTTGGCGGTCACCCGAACAGGCTGTGCCACGGACAAGGTCTTCAAATTCACATCTTCGTCGGATTGTGACGCTCTCGCCCTCGATCAAGTGCATCCGTCGGACGAAGGGCTGTCTCGGCGCCTAGACAGCCTCAAAAGCCACATCGTCGTCCACGCGGGGGTGACATGAAGAAGATACCCATTTGGGGGGAGGGTGACTCTTGACGCTGATACAGCCCGACAACTGTTGGGTACCTGTGTACGGATACGTTCCCTTCAGCTTTTGGCGCCGCACTCCCACTGCCCTGCACAACTCCCTTGTTCGCATTGTCCTGAGACGTGGCAGGGGCTACTGAGGACTGCCTGCTTATCGTCGAGTGCCGATCCTCTGCTTCCGTCTCCCTTGACAGAACCACACACCGGAGGGCCTCTTTCTGCTTCGGATGAACACGTACTCGGTGTGTAGCAGGAAAAGCCCCCAGTGAGCCGCTGATGAGTACGGCGTAGTCCCCCAAACCTACTCGAGATTGACATCCGGGAAACAGGACATACCCGCGTACATCTATGCTTGCGCTGTGAGGGGAATCAAGTCAGTTGTAGACCCGTTCATTACTTTCTCGGGCGCATCTCACCTGCTCGACTCTTCGACGCTCCCGCGGATACTCTGAGCGCCGTCCCGCATTCCGAGATACGCGGGTGCTAGCGATGCCAGCATGCCCATCCCGACGGTCAGGAGGTGTAACCCTACCTACCATGGATGGCTGGACGTCAAGCCTCAAGAGCAGGCACAGTACACTAACACGCCCTTTGCGGCGTAAAATATCTGTTCGTGACAGCGCGCCCATTAGTATGCCTGCATGCCCTGTCAGGGGCATGTTCCGGGCAGGGAGGTGAATGATTCTAAACTCTTCGGTCAACTTGGAACCAGTGTCTCGAAGTTCTACAGTTCGGACTTCTCTGTCTCTAGCATGGGCTTGTTTGCCGAGAGATCAGAACAAGGTCTGGAGTCCGACCGCAATTCATCTGGCATATCCTGCGAGGCATCAAATCGCACCAATAGTTTCAGGAAATTCCAGACACCAGTAATGTGGGGGGAACCGCATTTTGTTCCGTCTTCTGGTCTGCACCTCACCACCGGCCTCTGGCGAGGAAGTCTTTAATGAGTTGACCCCGACTTCGCGGAAGACGTTCCAAGTTTGGTGCTAGTTGCGCCGCGCCAAAAGTCCCGGGCATGTTTTGCTGGTTGGTCTCATCTCAACAATAACACAACGCACTCTAGACTCCAAGGGCCTGTTTCCCCGTGCCTCTCTCCCGCATGATTACCAGGCCGGGCCGGATGAGCCGCCAATCCACCAGGTCCCCCTCCTGTGCCGCCTGCCGGCTAATTTTTCCTCTCGCAGGAGGAGGCGAGCGTCGGCGACCGCGCCACTAGAAAAGCGAGAACCCAAGACGCCTCCCGAGAATGGGAGAGGAGAGTCTTGTCGCTTCATGCATTGCGGTGCTCCTCCCGGCTTGGTGTAATCCGTAGGCGAGGAAAGGTGGCCACCGCCGAGAGGATTGTCATCATGGTTGGGGGCAGGCCTCTCTCTTCCCGCCCCGAAGAGGCGTTGTGGTTGGTAAGGGTGGTGGTTTTCAGCTCACGCATCGCACAGCATGGTCGTAAAAGCTTTTGTCCGGGTGATTTATTGGAAAGATCTGCCTTAGCTTTCTCTGGGCGATGGCCGGCTAAAACGCCGCATACTATGTAATCTATACGCCCAGAAGATGCAAGGCATGGGGTGCTCGATATTAAAGGGAACCAAAAAAAAAGGATGGGTTCTCCTTCACCGGGTCCTTTTCATATTGGTCGTACTCGGCATTCCCATCCAACCACGGGCTTCAGTGGCTTTCGTGATTTTCTTCCCGACCAAGCCCAATCGCGTAGTCTGAAGTACCGATCCCGTAGTTCCGCGTTCAATACATGCACACTCACAGAGCTCTCAGGGGATTGAGTTCCTCGCGTCAGCCAAATGTGTCTTTGTCATTGCCACAATTCATTATTCCGGGAGCCAAGATGCTCGATATACGGACACAAACAGACGCCTCTCGCACTGTTTTCCCTCTTCTGTGGTGCCCTCTTTTGTGAAACCATGCAAATACTGCGACGCGCCGTAATCCCTCCAGTCTCGCTATGACGAGAGAAAAACGAAACCCCTCTAGCCTCGTCCAGGCCAGAAAAAAACGACAAAACACAAGCTCGTATCTCTCGAAAACCACAGGCACAAAACTCGAACAAAGCTCTCAGAGTGCCTCAACGGCACGGAGCAGCACCTCGACGCCTCTCTTCTGAACGTCCTCCCCGCCGTTGAGCAGCGACGCCACGTCGCTCAGGATGCCCAGTGGGATGTAGCACCCGGACTTGGCCTTCTCGAGGCTCTCCTTGAGCCTGCTGGTGTGCTCCCACTCCCTGGCGGCGACCTCGGCGCGCTCGATGACGCGGTTGGAGATGCCGCACATGGCCGCGCAGTGCATGCCGAAGCTGCCCTCGGCGACGCCGTCCTCGAGCCTGTACAGGAACGTCACCCGGCGCTCCGCCCCGTCGACGTGGATCTGCATGCGCCGCGGCCGGATCTCCGGGTGGTTCTCGAACTCGGTGGCGAGGGAGTGGTAGTGCGTCGCGAAGAAGCCGACGCAGCCCACGTGCGTGGCCACGTGGTGCAGCACGGCCTGCGCGACGGCCACGCCGTCGTAGGAGCTGGTGCCGCGTCCCAGCTCGTCCAGGATGACGAGGGACCGCGGGGTGGCCTCGGACAGGATCTTCTTGGTCTCGGAGAGCTCGACGAAGAACGTCGACTGGGAGGCGAAGATGTTGTCGTTTGCTCCCAGCCGCGACATGATGCGGTCCACGGGGGTAAGCCGCGCGGAAACCGCGGGGACGTGGCATCCAATCTGCGCCATGATAACTGCAATACAAGACTGGGACATCGTTAGAATTTGTGTCAAGCTTGGAAGGAAATGATCAGAGTACTCACCATTCGCAAGACGGTTGATTTGCCAGCAGCGTTGGCACCCGTGAGCAGGTTGATCTTTGAAGAATCACCTCCCAGTTTGACGTCGTTGGGGATGAAGTCGGCCACCGTGTTGAGCATGCACGGGTGGCGAAGCTCCTCAAACTCGACAACGCTCCTCTCTTGGTCGACAAACTCAGGGCGGCAGCTGGGTTCGCCCAGAGATGAAGAAGCCTTGGCCAGACTGACCAGACAGTCCAGCTGGGCAATGATCCGAATAGACTGCGCCCAAGTCTCGTAATCAGCATCGAAGCGCTGGAAGAAGCGCGCCGCAACTTCCTTGACGATCTGTGAATGAGTCTCCTCTGCTTCCTGCAGCTCTCGGACCATATCCGTGAGCTCCTCGAAGTAGTATCGCTTGACGCTCGCGGTCGCCGACATTTGGTTCCAGTTGCTCGGCACCTTGACTGCCTTGGGGACCTCGATCTGGTAAATCTCCTTGCCGACGTCGGTGAACTTGATTGTCTTGCACTTGAGCTCCGACTTCTTCGTCGCGAGCAGCGAGTTGAGCTGTCGCTTGATCTCCTCAATGCGGTCCTGGCTGTTGTCAAAGTCCTCCTCGATGCCGCGCTCTGGGATGAGTATCTTGTCATCCCTCGCCTTCTTGCGATCAAAGGCCGTGTTCCAGTAGGAAAGCGGCTCCTTGAGGTTGGGCATTGAGGCTATGAGGCGGTCAACGAGGCCGTTGCCGCCGCCAAAGGCGCCCAGAAGGCTCATGGTGTACTCGATCTGCTTGAAACCATCCAGCACGCGGACAAAGTCTTCCGGTTTGCACGATGAGGCGTGGATTCTGGAGATGAGGCGCTCGAGGTCCGGCATCTTGGTCATCTGGAACGAGAACTGCTCTCTTGTGCTCCGATCAGAGTTGAGCATCTCCACGGCGTCCAGGCGTTCGTTAATTCGCTGGATGTCGCAGAGCGGGTGGCAAACCCACTGGCGGAACAGCCGCTTGCCGAACGGAGTAACGCATCGATTCAACAGGGTGAACAAAGTTCCCTCGGGCCCGCCGTTAGCGGTGTTGGAAAAGATTTCCAGGTTGATCAACGTTTGGCCGTCCAAGATGAGCGTGCCGTTGCGGCGAATGGGCGTGTACCATTCGAAGTTGCCTTGCGAGAGCAGGCTGCCTTCGAGCTTCAACATGCGAAGATAGTGAACCAGGGCGCCGAGGGAAGACATGAGTAGTTCCTTGTCCTTCGACTGAGCCAGAGTCTCCGGCCAGGCATCGTCACCGTCCTCCTTGGCAAAGTAACCGCCACTCTCTAGCTGTCGGCGACAACCTTCGCCGTCCAAGAACTCGACGCCTGGCTTCAGGTAGTTCCAAATCGTCATAGGAGACGTGTTGTTCTTGAGGATTCGGACAGTCTTGGTTGAAATCCGAGACTTCTCTAGAATGAGCTCCCTCGGGCTCGTCTGAGCGACAAATGTCTCAAACTTGGTCAAATCGGCGTCGTCCTCAAACTCGGAGACGAAGAATTGGCCAGTTGCGCAGTCCACAAAGGTGATTCCGAATGCCGGCAGGCCGTCAACGACGGACTCCTTGATGGAGGCGCAGTACGTCGCCAGGTCGTCCTGGAGCATGCTACCGTCCACGAGAGTGCCACCGGTCAAAATACACGCCAGCTCTCGGCGGATGATCTTGTCGGCCTTCTTGGCCTTGGCCGAGGTATCGCCCCTCTCTCTCATCTCCTTGCCAAGGGCAGACTCCATCTGATCAACCCGAGCGACCTTGTAACCCTTAGCAACGAACTGGTTGACCCACATGTCGAGCGAGCTCTCCGGGACGCCAACCATGCGCATGTTGACGCGATCGGTGAGTTTGAGGTCGAACAGCTGATGGCCAATGGTAGCATCGTTCTCGTAGAGCTCGTAGAACTTGCCCTTCTTGAAGAAGACGACGGTGTCCCAGAGCTTCTGCTTGATCTCCCAGTACTGCTTCTCGAAAGGGGAGAAGCCGGACCAGGCGCTGGGCGGAACGTAGATGGAGGAGGGGTTGTATTCCGGGTCGCCGGGAGAGTTTCTGTTCATGTCCTGAATGTTGGCCAGCCAAGTGTACCGGTCCTCTGGCTCTTTGGTGTGAGGCTTCACCTTGCCCGCCGCAACCGCTTTCTGGCGGATAGGCGGGGTTCTGGACCGAGCAGAACCGGCGGGAGCGTTGGGGTCATATTTCCATTTCTGAGCTGTCGAGGGGGAGGACATGTCTTCCATCTCCTCGTCACCGTCTTCATGGGCTTCTTCCTTTGTCGGCGACGAGACCGTGGTCTTCTTCCGCGATTGGGTCGTCTTGGTGGGTTCGCGGCGCTTGCGCTTTTTGGAGTTGGAGGGGGCGTCGGACTCGTCGGATACGAGGAAGTCGGCCATATCTAGCACTCACCGTCAGAATCAACGTCGCTGTGAACGTAGGGTATGCTTACCATCGTCCTCGTCCACCGCGTCGCCGCTGGCTTCCTCCTCGTAATCGTCGCCATCGTCAACAAGAGCAGCCGGGGTCTTAGTGCGGCGGCGGGAGCCTGCAGCTCGAAGGCTTACGAAAGGGTCATCATCCTCGTTGTCGGAGGGTTCCGCGTAGTTGACGGGCTTCTTAGACTGCAGAAGAGAGTCAGTGGTGACGAAACAGAGGAGGCGGCTTGGGAAACAGAGAGGGAAGCACACCTTTCGTGTCGGGCTCGAAGACGGCAGGACTGCACTGGAGCTGGGGACCTGCGGGGTCACAGTCTGAGCAGGAGTGGAAGGCGAGGGCAAGAAGTCGGAAGCTACCTTGCGTCCCACGGTGTCCATGTTCTCCCGGGAGCTCGAGGGCTCGATGGCGTCGCTGCTCGGCACGGGCGCCATGATGGGAGGGCGCTTGATCTTTGGTAGCGAGTTCGTCCGGGTGGACTCTCTGAGACACGGAGACGAGTCGGGAGCCGAGGCGGCGGGCTTCGGGGTCGTGCGGGAGGCATTGGCAGACTTGGAAAAGAACTGGACGATGGTCTTCTGGGTTCCCGCGGACGACGATGGCTGCCGCTTGAAGGAGGGCGTCTTGGCCGGCGTGCGGACGGCCGGCGACGAGTTGCCCGCCATGACGGTTGGTGTTCTGCGGAGGAGGCGGGACGTTGGGTCTGGAGAAACGAGAACCACGATAGTGGTGAATGAAAGCAAGGGGAATGAATGGTAGCTGGGCGTCAAAAGGAGCGGAATTCGAAGTCAAAAGAGGCAATCAAGAGGTCATGGAGATCTATCCACATGCGGGAGGTGGAAATGGTGGTGTCGACCAAAAGTACACAGTCGAGGTAGACGCTGGGGGTCCGGCAGTTGATACTGGGAGATTGTACCCGCGTCGTGAACCGCGGAGTCGCGCAACCGCGTCGTCGCGTAACCGCGTCGGGGCCGCGTTCCTTTTGATTGAACGAGCCAGGGCAAGGCACTTTTAATCGCCCCGTCACCGACAAGGGTCAAGTGGGGGTAAATGTGGATCCCTTTCGCTTAACATTTTTCAGCATGGCGCGAGTGAGGAGCACGGGGCACCGTCTGTGCACGCCTCCCAGGTGTCCGGGCGAGACCACTCCGTCCCGGGGCGGCATATTGCGGGTCTTCACCCCGGTGCCTATTTCGGGCAGCGCGGCGTTCGATATTCTTAGATTGTCACAAGCACAGAAACAAGGAAATCTACTGCGTGCCAAAAGAATGATATTTCACTGAGAGTGGTACATAGCAATTAAATAGACACAATTAGGCCGACTTGAGAAAACTAGTCATGCTGTCCATCCACCCATCCATCGTCCCTCCACGCGTTGTCTTCTTCATCGCAAGCCAATCGCTGCCAAGGGTATCTCCAATTCCCAACATCCCGCAATATTAACCATCACCCATGTCGTTGGCGAAGTGCCAAGTCGACCTCACTTCTCGGTCATCAACGCACCCTCATTGTGCTGCACCGAGGCCTTCTTAGGCCCGTCGTGATAATGCTGCTCCTCGTGGTCATTGACGTCGTAAAGAGCGGGGAAAGGGTCCACGTCCCGACGCAGCACATGCTTGTTGAGATACCAAGGCGCCTTCTTCACGTAGTACTTGGCGTGATCGCGGTTGCGGACGGAGAAGACGGTGTCAAGCTCCTCGAGCGTCAAGTTCTTCGTCTCGGGGAGGAAGAAGTACGCGACAATGAAACCAAAGATGTTCCAGCAGGCGTACCACAGGAAAGCGCCTGTCGGTGTGAAGCTGGTACTCATCCTGGGCCACGAAAAGCTGATGATGAAGTTGAAGCCCCAAGTCACGGCAGTGGCGCTGGCCATGCCGATGTCGCGGATGTGTAGTGGGAACGCCTCCGCTGAGTATGTAAAGGGTACGGGGCCGGCGCCGGGAGAGTACACAGCTGCAAAAACGTAGATGCCCGTGGCGATACACGCGAGCTTTGCAGGACCGTCAGGAATGTAGAAGCTGAACCCGGTGAAGATCAGGGAGGCAGCCATGAGGGGGAAGGTGACCAACAGTAGGTTTCTGCGTCCGAAAGTGTCGATTGTATAGAATGCCGGCAGCGCAAACAGCCAGTTGACGAGACCCATGCCCATGCTCGTAAGCAACGCGGCGGATCGAGAGAATCCGCCGTCCTCGAAGATCCTGGTCGAGTAGTACATCCTGGATCAAAATCAGTCAGTCATACTCTCGCTGCGCTTCCTAGGAGTTGAAATATTCTTCTCGGAGCACTCACACGACGTTTATTCCGCAAAATTGTTGCATAAACATAACGAAGTACGCAAACGTCGCGGCGCGGCGGTTTCTGCGTACCGTAAAGAACTCTTTCCAGTTCCGGCCACTACGGGCTGCCGTCTCAACCTCAAGCATCTTGTGGGCGTGGTACATGTCGCGCGTTGCCTGAATCGGATGGTTTCGAAGTCGGCAAACGGATCGGAAAGCGTGTTGATACTTGCCCTTCTCCATGTACCAGCGGGGGCTTTCGGGGCAAAAGTACACCTGCACCCTCGTTAGATGTCTAGTCTCTGAGTCGATCAAGACGACTACTCTTGAGAACGAAGTTCGATGGATCGAGTAGGCATAATTGAGAAACATTACCTGAACCATGACGATCAATGGGGGAATAGACGTGCTGCCCAACATCCATCGCCATTGCGTGTCTTCTCCGAGGAAGTCGGTGTCGCGGAAGGCAACCGAGACCATAAGTCCCAAGGCAATTCCAAAGGCTTTTGATGGTCAACATCATGACTACCACGAGGGGAGCGTAAAGAGACGCAACACACCTGTCCACATTTGCCACATCATCGTTAGAGCACCGCGAATGGTCTTGGGCGTACTCTCAGCGCTGTACACGGGAGTCGTGCTGCTCTTGGCGCCGACGGCAAGACCAAGGCCAAAACGAGCCAGCAAGAGGTTGTACCACCTAGCATGCTGTTGTTAGCAGATTGGTTGATCAGCAAGAAGCAATCACAGACTTACGTGTCCGCAGCCGCCATCCAGAAGCCAGTTACGACCGAGAAGAAGCAAGAGATGAAAATGGTTCCACGCCGGCCAGTCCACTTGTTCAGGTAAGGGCTGGTCCAGCACCCGAGGAGGGCAGAACAGAGATAAGGAGCTCCATTGAGCAGGCCTTGCATCAATTCATCTGTGATGTCGAATGTGTTGTAGTAGTATTCCTACGCTTCGGTGAGCCATCAATTCTCAAAAGCAACCGAAGTTCGCACGAACCTGAGCGCCATTGACGGCCGTTTGGTCCATGCCCTGGACTATAGCGCTTCCAGCGCACAGGCCTGAAGGGAGATCGCGTTAGATCGTCTATGGTTGACGGGTTGAGTTGGGTAGTGACGGTAAGGTAATAATAAATCTCATCCTCGGGGCATATTTGGATGCGATAAACACCCCTTGACAGAAACCATAGACAAAAAGAGCGGAACTCACCACAGAGGAAGTAAAGCTGGAAAGGCTGGGACCATCGATGGCTAACCTCCTTTCTGAGAACCGCCTTCTCGTCGTCGGTGAGGCCAGGAACAGTCTCAAAACCATCAGGGCGGTTGATGACCTGGGCGAGCATCGCGCCCTTGCGGAAGTCTTCTCGGTGTTCCGTCAGGCCATACTTCTCCGTAAAGCCGTCGACATCCTTGAGTAGCTCGTCGTGGGTGAACCCGGCAAGCGGGTTGCGGAGCTTGGCAGCGGTGGTGGCCTGTGCGGACTTGTTGTGGTTGTCCAGTGGGCTGTCGCTTCCAGACGTGCGGCCCTCGGTGTGGATATCCTCGGCCGGAGGTGACTCCGTGTCTACCTTGGGGGCGGACATTGCGCTGATACCGGAAAGATTGCTATCAAGCCAGCGTTGGGCGTGTTAAAATTGTACTCTCTGCGAACAAGGTCCTGAGAAAGCAGCTTTGGTCTTGGAAGAGCACAAAAGAGGGTCGATGGAGAACGAGGAGCGGACGAGGGCGTTTATAGACCTTCGACCCCATGGGCACAAGCCTTATCCCCGGAGTTGGCAAGAACCTCGATGTGGACCCAGGTGCTCCAAGATTGAGGGGTTTCTGTCTGGTTCATGATGGAAAACATGGCCTCCGGCCAATGTCAGGACACGGCTGACTTGGAGGAGTGGAACGTCCAAGACCGGCGTCTGGGGGAGAGGACGGTTGAGCCATGGCCAGGCTGCGTACACCGGGCCCATCTGACCACGGCTTATTCGACTCTCTGCGGGTTTCCTGTTCAAGCCAAGCGAATTTCAGTGGAGCTGGTGTGCCATCAGGCTGGTGTGTTTCGAAGCCTGGGGGTCTTAGATGTGCGTGACTGTCCCACCGTCGACTGTCGGAAGGGTCTGGGAGGTTGGACAGCCCGAGTAATCGGGTAGAAAGTCACGTCTGGATGCATCAGAAAGACCCAGACACACGCTGCATACCCTGCGCCCGCGTAACCCACATGCGACGGGTGCATTTGCATAGCGTCACGCAGCTTCTGGGATTTCCAATGACGTGGTGCAAATTCGCCGTCGTTTCCACAAATCTTGAAGCAAGGTGGGAAGCAGCGCGGCCAGCCGGATGCGTGAAGAAGAGGCAGGCGATTCGGAGAACAAGACGAGATGAATGGACCGGAAGATGGACGCCTACGGCCAGCTTGTGCCAACGGCAAATTTCCTCTTCAATGCGGCCAGAGCAGTTAAGGCCATTGAGGCAACCTGACAAATGGGAAGTGCGACACCAAGTCGCCGGCGGGTAACCCGGTGTTGAGCCGTCAGCCGCTTGTAGGCTTCGACGTCGGCTCAAGCTGGTTGCCAGTGAGCCTCCAAGAGGATGGCCAAGGACAAAACGGTTGGTGGCAGTCGGATGATGATCGGCGGCGTAGCCAAGCAGCCGTCGCGCTCGGCGGCGGGGTCTCCGACTTGGGAGGGCGCACTTAAGCGGACGCACGAGAGGCAGAGAAATCTCGGGACCCCCTGACTTCGGTCTCGGCACGCGGCGCGGCACTCGTCACACCCACGAAGTGACGGCCAAGGGCCAAAAGGGCCCGCACCCATGTCTGCACTTCTCGAGCGGCGAGCCGTTGGAGGAGGTTCGAACTTCGGCACCTCGCAGATTTTTTGCAAACTCTTTTCTGCTCGTGTCAGAGTATGACTTCATACCAAGCCTCCGCCAGGTCGGGACCGTGATCCTGCCGGATGTTGGTGAAGCGTCAAGCACATGCCGTGGCGCCATGTGCGATCGCTCCCGTTCGTTTGTCCACGCCGCAATCCGTCTGCTCCCGCCCAGCCAATGGGCAACATGGGCGTTGGCTGCTCTCGTGCTCTGGTAAATTGAACCCTGATGCCGGCGCATCTCGATCCTGTAAAGAGAGTGGAAGAATTCTTCTGTCGTCATCGCCATTGAAGACGCTGGCAATAAGACGGCGATTGAGCTGGGGACGACATGTGACGGCATCCATCGTGTTGGTTTCGACTGCTCGAGTTTTCCAATTTCCATCGCAGCAGCGGACCTTCACCCTCCATTTCGTCTCTGTCTCTCATCCTTCCACTCGCCGTGCCGCCCTTTCTTTCATCTAGCGTATCCCTGAAACTGTCAGCAGAGGGGGCGACGAGACCGACAAGACGCGAACCCCCACTCCAAGAGGTGACGAGAAACTCGGCCTTTCTTGGGGCTCTTGGTGAGCGGGGAGACGTGAACACGAGGTTGACCGAAAAATGACCGAGACAGCCTTCGAGGCTTGAGTCAAGGCTTGAGATAGTGTTCTTGTGTTCGCGTTGGAGGGGACGGGAGCCCAGATCCATTCGGCCGAAGCCTTTCAAAGAAGCCTTCAGAACTGGTGGTCATGGTGATCGAACGGGGTTGGTGTGCTCCGATTCGCTGTCGACCGACCGATACTGGTTTCACCGTGTGCTGACATTGACGCTGATCTCTGCGGTGTCTTCGAGCGCTTCAAATGTCGTTATTATCCGACTTGGGCATGTTTGGGAGAAATAGTAGTGGTGTTGATTGCTAAGTACGAGATTGACAATGTAATAGGTAGGTACCTCCACTGCTACAGGCACGCCTGCCGCCTGAGGGGAACTGGCGGGGCAAGACGGGACCACCTACCTAGGTAGGTAATCCATGCCCCCAGCTGCCAGATCGCAGGTCACGTGAGTTTGGCAGCTGACAGCAGGTGCTTTCCAAACGAATATGTACAGCAAAGAACGGCAAGGACGATTTTCCATCTCCCATCTTCCATCTCAGGGACTCGGTGTGATATCTGACTCCCTTCCTCCACTCTTATGCGAACTATACTCTTAGCCAATGGACGCAACGTGGTTCGTAACCAAGCAAGTCCACTCGTCGGTACCGTAGTAGATGGTGTTGCCGTCGTTGTGCGTCTGGCCCGTGCTGATGGTGTCGCCCAGCTGCCAGAAGGCGTCGGCCGCCATGCCCGGAGTCGTCGCCGAGGTGATCTGCCAGGGCCTCTCGAGCTCGCAGTGCTGGGTCGGGGTGCCGTCTGTTTTCCTGTCAGCATGTACTGCCTTCAAGGGTCTCGAGTGAGGCAGATCAAATCTCATCCAGGCTCGGAGTAACTCACATTCTTCAAAGAAGCATGGCTTGTTGGCAGCCACGCATTGCACGGCGTGGTCAGTCACCCACTTGTTGCCCGCAGCGTAACCAACGCCCCCTATTCCACATGTCATTCACCCGTTATTTCTTCAATCAGTCAAGTCACTGGGCGGAAGAAGTAGGCTTACATGAGTTGGGGTAGAAGTGGAACGTCGCAAAGTCCAGCGTGGTGATGTTGAGCAGGCCAACCCAGTCGGTGCCCTCCGAGTATCCGTATGGGTAGCTCGTGTCGCCGGGCAGGCCCATGCCCTCGTCGCCGAGGGTCACCAAGTGGTTCGGGTCGAGGCTCTTGACGTACTCGGAGGTAGACTTGGCCCAGTTATAGATGACGTTCGTGCTGCAGCCCTGGCAACGGGGCTCGTTGGCGAGCTCCCACGCGAGAATCGCGGAGCTCGACTTATACCGGCTCACGACGGCATCGATGTACTTACGGTACTGCGTCTGGGCCGCCGTGTTGGTGTACCAGCCGTTGTGATCGCCGCCAAAGGCGTTGGTGTACGCCTTGATGCCGCCGTAGTCGTCCCAGTTGTTGACGAAGTTGATGATGAGCTTGATGCCGTTCCTCTCCGCCGACGCCACGACGGTATCGATGCGCTGCAAGCCGTTGACGCCCGTGTTGATGGTCGAGCCGGTGGGCGTCAGGTGCTGGAACCAGTTGTCGTACTGCGGGACAGTGTTGACGTCGCTGAAACCCCAGATGCGGAGGATCTTGAGCCCGGAGGTTCGCAGGTGGCCCATCACGAGCTCCACGTCGGCCGCGTTGGTCAGGAAGCTGCACCAGTAGCAGTTGGTGCCGGCGTAGTACTTGGTTACGCCGTCGATGGTGAACTTGGTGCCGCTGACAGTGGGGAAGCCTGTGCTGGGCGGGGGCGCGGACGACGAGGTTCTCGTCGACGTGCGGACCGAGGAAGAGCTTGCCGGCCGAGTGGACGTTGCGAGCGTGCTGGTCCGGGACGTCGTCGCGGCGGTGCCTACGAAGTCGAGGAGTCAGCCAAGGCGAAACCTTTGTCAATGGCCGCAAGAAAACATACCAGGCACACACTGAGAGTACCACTGGTTAGAGAATTGGCACACGGCACCGGCAACGCACGTCGTCCCTCCGCCCCAGCCCTGACCACCGCATTGTTCCCAGAGCTTTTGTTGCGCCGAGGCAACGGCTGCGAGAGAGAGCACGCCGGCAAGAACTGACTTCATGATGGGAGAGTTGATGATGTCCTTTCTGTGCTGGTGAGGCAAAAACTGACAGAAGATGCCGGTGGGATGTCGTCTTTTATGATTTGCCAGTCTTCACGAGAGGCCTTTGTCCTATCCTGATCAGTGGCATCAGCCTCACTCGGATCGTCGTCCTCCTTCCCCTCGAACGCGTCTTGCCATGTGACGTTGAATTTCCATCAATGGCGTTTCAAGAAAGATACCTCAGCAAGAAATAGCTTGAGGCTGGACCCTTGGATCGGCTGACAAGGTGCTTTGCAATAAGGGAACGCATCCGATGAGACCGGGGCGGATGCACACGATGTCCTCAGGAACGGTCGACACCACCCCGGAATCTGGAGACGGATGGGCCGAGAGGACTGCTCAGCCAGGATTTGTGTTGCATCGCATGCTCGAGGCGTCCCCACGTTTTCTGAGTTGGATTTGCCGAGAGGAAGAACCAAGATCTTCGTTTTCGCTTCCACCGATCGACCGACCTCCAGCCCGCCACTTGGGTGCTGTTGCCGATTCGACCAGCCAAAGCATCGACACGAAGCAATACCAATGGAGCCTGTTTATCGCACCAGAACAAATGATATAGGTGGAGAGACACCTCAGTCAAATGTGCTCAAAACCCGGATGGCTCTGTTGGGGTTCGTTCCGCCACAGCATACGGGGCTGCAGCGGCGGACCATGGTCCCCCGAATTCCGCTTTCGAACATCGTGCGTCTACCCCGCGAACGGATAACCACGCCAGAACGCTAAGCTTCCTCTTGCTCCCTGAAAAGTCAAAACTGTCGATGGAAAAGGCGTCCGAATTCTCGTCGGGCTGACATGTTCCTGGTTCAATTCCAGTTAATGGTCCACGGCCTGCGGGGTCTCGTCGATGCAGGTGGCCGGTTAGTATTGACTGTTGCCCCTCCGCACTCCGCGACCGCGGGAAGATCAGCCGATCGAAACGCGCAATTGCCAATGATTCGCCAGAGCTCGTCTTCCGGGTCAACATGGGACTGGATGCGGGATGTGGTTTGTGGAGACGACCACGCAAGCCTCATTCGACGGGGTGAGACTGGGGAAAAGTGCTCAATGTCTCTCTCTCCCTTCCTTCTACATCCCCTTCTTACCACACATACAACGCACCTAGTGTTTTGTTTCTGAATTGGCAAAGATAATACTCGGAAAGCTTGTCACCCATGCTTGCATTTTCACTGTCCTCGTCATGTTCATCGTTTTTGCCGTCTTTCTCATCTTGGTCGAGCTGATTGCGCTTGTGTACCTCTCAAGCTTCCGAAAGGTCTCGCACGTTGACAGCGACGGATTCATGGAAATTCGTCAGGTATTCGGTGACCCTTCAAGGTATATATACATCGCTAATATCTCTCTCCATCTACGGGAGAGCCCGTGCTAACGATCACTTCTTTAGGAGCCGCTCGACTTCGGAGGTGATGTCCACGAGAGGAAAGCTCGTCCTGTTCCCAGCTGTTGAGCCTCGAATGGGAGGGTCTGCGAAGAACTCCTCGACCATGAAGATGTTCTCGCCGATCTGAACCGGAGCCGTGACAATACCCCCCTGCGCCGCGGGTGAGTCGTTGGGTACGGTGCCGAGATGCTCGGCCGACCTCCAGGAACCGTCCCTGGAACGCAAAACCGTAATACCCTTGGCATTTTCGGCGATCAGCAGCACCTTGCCGTTGTACCTTGGAGGAAAGTAGATGGCATCAGTCATATCCAGCGCTGTGCTTGGTGTCCGAGGTACGAGCTCTGGCTTTCCCTTGCTGTCCCTCATGTTGAAACGGTAAATCTGACGATCCTCGTTTCTGTTAGACAGCAGGGTGTCTCCCGTGGCCGCGAGCCCTGAAAAGCCCATCTTTGTCGGCACAATCTGCGCCGGCAGGAACCAAGGTTCGAGCACAGCACCCTCGCGATCGACCTTGAGGATGGTGCCGGGGAACGAGCCAACGATGTAGGTATTGCCCCGGGGGTCATGTTCGATGTCCTGAAAGCCGGCGTATTGACCCTTTGACACAGCGGTGATGTTCTTGTTCCAGAGAACCCGCTTCTTGGCCGGATCGTACTTGATGATGAAGTTGTCGCCCGATATATCCCGGCCACCAGTGTTGAAGGGGGCGGCTGCGTCGACGACGACAGAGACGAGCCTGGTTTGCGGATCGACCTCGACTCCGCCAATGTGGAGAGCGGGGTTGTGTGTGATACCATCAAACATGATGATGTCAAGCACCGCGTCCTTGTAAGGGTCGTAGACCACAACACTAGCATTGAATAAGGACCTATAACCATCAGCTTTGGTTCGTACGTTGGCGGGGCGATCCTACCCGAAGTATACAATGCAGTTGTTGACGTCCCAATCCGCATTTTCCGGGTATAGCTGGGGTTGCTGGATGGTAAAGGTGCCCTTTGTGAATGGTGGACAAGTGTTGTGCGGTTTGGGAAAGGCCTCTATGGTCTTCGCGAGGGCCACCAAAGATAATAGAAGCCCTCCTACCCCTGTGTATACCCCCATTGCCACTCAGAGAGCGCCAAGGTATGGATCTGTCACGAAGCAAGCGATCAGGATGGCGCACGCGAATGCAAACAAGCTCAACTGTCGTTTTTCTTTGGGGTATCCGAGGAAAAGCCATGAAATCTGCAAGACGTTGCAGCATTAAAGTCGTTTAAAAGATACTAGCAAAGATGAGAAACGAACGATGCTCGCAGTCGGAATCCATCGGTGCCGTCCTTAGTCGACACTCTGGCCCTTAAGCAGGCTTGACTAGATGACATGGTCGCCCCTCGCCCTCGACAGCACAAAACGCAAGAGCGGATATTCGGGTTTTCTAGCGGATATTCTTAGCAAGCTTCCATCCACGATTATCAAGCGTGCATCTGGCAGTAGTTCCAGTGTGGCCAGGGGTTCATTCAAGCCAAGGTAGATGAGACCTGGTGGAAGGGAGAACCATGAATGGCAGGCTTGCTACCGGCAAATTCCCAGAACTATAGCATCGGCAGTTAATAAGATGCAGAGTCCAGGGTTTGAATGACAGGTCGCGGGTATTGACATCGGCAGCGGCGAGACATTCCGAGTCGACGGCACTATGGGACGAGACCGTGCCTCTCGGCGCCCAGGACAACAAACGAAACGGACTGCAATCGTCGTCGGCGCAGGAGGATTTGGTCCTGAAAGACCAATCCATCTTCGAGCGGTCTCGAAATGGCATTCAAAGTGGAAAAGTCGGCAGGAAGTTTCCGAGAAGGCCAACTCTCAGGGATGGCGCTGGCTGCAGAAACTCACGCGCGGTGTTCTCGCCAATGACAACACTGCCGTCTAGTTGCCGCAACGTGGGTGCCGGGATGTGGTGTTCGAGGTGGCCAGTGGGATCGGCACAAGAAACCGGTGAGAGAGCCGCGAAAGTTCGCGATTTGTCGAAAGTGATTTGCATCTAGCATAGTTTGTGGGAGAGCAAGGAGATAACCATGACGAACTCACGATGATGTGGAGAGGAAGACGAACCCGGGGCACTTGCACTGCACAGTGTGCTTCGAGGTGCCGGACCAGGGTAGGTACTCGTCCATCCAGCCTATCAGATATCCAAAGCTTCAGGCGAGAGTCCCACTTCGACCTCGCTAGGATGACCTAATTAATCAGGATACCGCCAAGCGCGAAGCGGAAGGAGACACCAGCAGACACTAATAACGGGGCAGGTGGACGCCTGCCATCGGCGCTAAGGAGCCGAGCCGCGGGATCAAACGCCTCCACGTCCCGTCACTGCCCTACTAGCACTACCTACTTAAGTACCTAGGTATCCGTATTTCACTAGTATCTCAGTGAGTCCGACCCGCCCAATCATGATGGTTACTCTCAGTCTAATACTCAGGAACCTGTCCTAGGTACCATGAGTGTTTATAAGACCGTCGGCTTATCAAACTCTAATCCCCAACCAGTGCCTTATCCCGCACGAACCCCGGCTGGATTAGCGCAATGTGCAGTCGAGAACACCATGCAAGTCAGGCGAGTTTCACCGTGAACCTTGTATAAAAGCTAGCACCGCCAAACAGCTTCCTTCTTATCTTTTGGACTGCGTGCTTAGCTGCACAGGCCGTGGCATGGTCCCTCAAACACGTGGATGGACTTGCCTTGAGCGTTTCATTCCATCATCACTGAGCCAAGGCCCCTTTGTTTCGTTTCGTTGCGTTCCTTTGTACACTACAAGCCTGGGAGCCGCCTCGAAAAGCTTACTTCTACTACCAAAGCCCATGGAGGATTCTGTGGCAGACATTGGACGGGCCGTTCCTCGCATGATGCGGCCGTGTCTTATCTCCAGTTGATCGGAATTGTGAAAGTCCAAGTCTCATCAACACCAGAGACTGGACATGGGTCTTGATGCCGGGCTACGAGGTGGTTTCGTAGCGCCGTTTGACGTCTTCCCTAGCTCTACGAGCGTCTCTTCTTGGATTGACGATGCTACATTGTCTGCGGGCTGACCGCCAGAACACGATGCAACGTCAATCTCAGCACGACGCCATCTAGACGCTGTCGCACAACCTGCGTCCAGGTGGCCATACGGATAAATGCCTCGCATATTTCGTCCCAAGACATGGCGCCGCCCAATGTCACGTTGGCCCTCCCTCGCCAGTGACCTGCTGGTCTCGCAAATACTACAAGTGTCGTCTGATCTGTCTCTTTCGACACACAAAAGCCCGAGCGGGCTGCTACATGTAGATTCTTCGACCTGCCGTCCCTTGAATCTCGTCTCCTGTCCCAACAGTTGCAACCACGACCTCGGAGGCCAGGTCGCTTGACAGCATACTTACGGAGCTGGCCTTCAAGTGCTAAGTTGCCAACAGAGCGCCGGATACGAGAAAAGATCTGCAATGCAAGGGGGAAGCACTGTCGAGGCCGCCGCCTCCGACGATGAAACGATTCTCGTAGTCCAAGATGGCGTCGCTCTCAACGCCGCCGGCCACCGGGACCAGCTATCGAGACAATATGGCTTCTTCGGGCTCGCTAGCATGGCCCTCACGGTCGACAACGCCTGGATTGCTCTAGGGTCATCCATCTCGGTATCTATCCGTGAGTACATGTCGAGCCTTGTTCGTCGAGTCTTTGTGACGAGCTGCGGGTTAATCGACGGGTAGTCAATGGTGGCCCGCCTGGTATTATCTACGGCCTCCTTGTTGCCGTCTTCTACTATACTCTGATCGGTTTGAGTTTATCAGAGGTTAGTATGGACATAAACTCTGCTACGTCACCCAGTATATCTTCGACTTGAACCTGACGCGTCTTTAAGCTCGCCTCGTCCGTCCCCACTGCCGGCGGAGTCTATCACTGGGCGACTATTGCTGGAGGTCCTCGATGGGGACGGGCCCTAGGCTTCTTCACCGGGTACGTATATGACCCCGTTCTCGCTCGCTGGGGGTAATACTGATGTGTAGCATCGTAGATGGATCAATTTTTACGGCTGGATGTTCTCCCTAGCCTCCCTCCTGCAAATCACGAGCAACATCGCCGTGAGCATGTACGCGGTGTACAACTTTGACACCTACGTCAGCGAGCCGTTCCACGTGTACATCGGCTACCTCATCATTCTCTGGGGCACCGCCGCGTTCCTGGTCTTCGGCAACAAGTATGGCCCGCAGACCCAGCACGTGGGCACCTTCTTCGTCCTCGTCGGCGGCGTGGTCACCATCATCGTCCTGGCCACCTTGCCCAAGCGCCACGCAAGCAACCACTTCGTCTGGGCTTCCTTCGACGAGAACAATGTGACGGGCTGGCCGGGCGGGATGGCCTTCCTCCTGGGTGTCCTCAACGGTGCCTTCACGATCGGAACCCCTGACTCGGTTACGCATATGGCCGAGGAGATGCCGCATCCGAAGAAGGACCTACCAAAAGCCATTATGCTTCAGATCTTTCTGGGGTTCGTCTGTAAGTTGTCTCGCAATCTTCGCGCGGGTGTCGTACTAACATGGCCAATCAGATGCCTTCTGCTTCGCCGTTGCGCTGTCCTACGCTATCACGGACATCACCGCCCTGCAGGGCGGCTTCAACACGTTCCCGCTGACCAACATCTACGTGCAAGCGACGACCAGCGCCGACGGCATCCGAAACTCCGGCGCCGCGTTCGGACTTCTGTTCATTATGCTTGGCTGTACTGTTCCGTGCTGTCTTGGCCTCACGTTGACGGTAGGTCCGACCCGTTCACGTCTACCAAAATAAGAACACCCTCTGGAGTCTTGGTTTGGGATACTCATGCACTTCGCAGGTTTCTAGGACATACTGGGCTCTGGCCAGAGACAACGCGGTACCGCTGTCGAATCTGTTTGGTCAAGTAAACGAGCGACTCAGCTGTCCCATCTGGTCGACCTTGTTCGTCTGTGAGTTTGCCGTCAGTCTTGGCTCGTACTCATGCTTACTCCTGAATCTTAGGCGCCGTTGCCACCGGTCTAGGCGCCATCCCGCTCGGCAGCCCTACCGCCTTCCTCGCGCTAGCAGGATCGTTCATCATCCTGACCTCCGTCTCGTACGCCATCCCATTCGCAGCCAACATGATCTCCGGCCGCAGGTACTTCCCCCGTGGACCGTTCCACCTTGGCAAGGCGGGCTACGCAATCAACGGCCTCGCGGTGCTCTTCATCGCCTTCTTCGATATTCTCTTTTGCTTCCGTATGTCTCCATTCCTCTTTCCCTTTGCTGGAGGGAAAAGCTAACGCGGCATACAGCCTTCGTCCTCCCCACCACCGAAGCGGGCATGAACTGGAGCAGCGTGATCCTGGTCGGCACAGTCGCAATCACGGGTCTCTGGTGGGCTCTGCACGCCGTCAGGCACTACCCTGGTCCGAAGGTGATGGCTCTGTACATCCACACGGAAGGCGTGGCATGCGAGACGACAGAAAAAGGCGCAGGAGCAACGGCGACGGCCACGGAGCTCAAGATGACAGAGTCGGGGGCTGTTCTGAAACAAAAGCAGGCAAACGCCATGTCTTGACCGCTTAGGTCACTTTAGGCATGGCTTCCACCCTCGGTTCTCATGAAAATATGTTGCTGGTGACGCTTTAAGGGGAATTATTGCCGTAGCAAAAAGTACCCGTCCACAAGTCCCACGAGAATGACTCAACAATTCTCGCCATGGAAAAGAAGAGAAAAAAAGACATTGTGATACGAAGACTGGTGCTGAGAACTAAAACAAGAATACCAACAAAGCTCAGGCCGCAACCAAGGGCCAATGGATATCTCAAACATAAGCCAAGAGCCTATTGCCTTCCCCTCGGTACCTTCCGGAAGCCGGAGCGAGCCAAGAAGAAGCCTAAGTCCATCTCTCCCTCCACATCCAAGCTATTTTCTGTTGCTGATGTCTTCCTGAAAGCAATGGTTGCCAAATCAAAATCCCATGTGATGGCAAGCATCCAATTCGGAAAGATTTTCGTTGCTGTTGTTCTTGAGACCGAGAATCGAGTTCGCTTCTTCGATCCATGCATGAGCCGGTCCCAAGTCGAAGGAAATAGGCGGGTCCTCCTCAAGATCGTAAGCATCCATCTCTTCAGACCAAGGCTCCTCGGCCCCCATGAAGGTATCCTGGCTGTTGGCTCCGAAGGGACCGATGTTCGCCTGCTGCGGATTCTTGGGCATCCTAGGATTCTATCCAGGACCGTATAGAAACGCGGCGGCCATGTCCGCTTTGAAGCCGAGAAACTCCCCCTTTATGCCCCACACTGCCTGCCCGTCGCTCTTTGGCTGGATTTCTGAGAGGTCCTGCTTGGTCTGGGGATGGACCGCAATAACCTTCCGGTCAGCATCAAACTGCAACAGGGCGATGGGAACGGGATGTCCATTGTATGGGTTGATCCTGCAGAAAAAGCGGCCAATCTGGAAGGGTCCGGGATGACCGAAGCTGAAGAGCGATCGAGCATGGCGCATTTGCTGATAGATCACATCGTATAGCTCGCCACGATCGTGGTCTTTCTCCCTTGGTGGCTGTGGCGGCGGCGGGCCCCGCCTGCTGCGGGGACGTGTGCAGAACGGATCCTCGATGGGTTTCTCCCGGATCGGGCTGCTAGACATGATGGCCCCAGATTCGTAGCGGTATGGGGCTTGGTTGTCGTTAATAGTCCGTCCAGTGCTCGGGGTGCTTCCTGAAGATGGAGAAAAGACGTCGTGGAGGGGCGTCGGGGGGCATGTCGCGATTGGATCTATCGTCTTGCGCAGCTTCTGGGGGGTACGAACTGCGACGATGCTCGCTCTTTGGTTGCTATCGGTATCTGGTAAACGAGAGAAAACGAGACAAGAGGTCAGAAAACATGTCATGATTGACGTCAAACTGGGGGTGGGATTTTTCATACAAAGACAGGCCTTGACGCGTCCGGACGAGAGCGCGGCCGTCATGGGGTTATGCGTTGGTCGACCAGACGGACTGTAGGACGTTCTGTGAGCTTTTCAATCATGGTCAGTCATGCGGTTTTTTCATCCGAGGTTTTGGGATTAGAGACTTACGCGACGATGAGTGTGAAAGTTGGCTTCTCGGGGTCGCAGCTCGTCGATGCATCTCAGTCGCAAAAGGAAGGCTTGGCAAGCTGCCATTGGCAGCGTTCGCATCGTCAAGAGGAAAATCACGAGCATCGTAGTGCTGAGACACCGCGTAGAGATCATCCAACGGGGGAAGTGGCATCTCGAGCTCACCCTCTTTGGAAGGTTGCTGCGACATGTTTCCACTGCGGTCGCCTGTGGCCTTGTGGTCTGCCGTCTTGTCATCTATGTCCATGTTGTCTGTGTCCATACCATCTGAGTTCTCGCCATCTGTGGTTTTGTCGTCTATATCCATGGCGTACAAGTCCATGTCGTCTGCGGTCTTGTCGTCTGCAGTCTTGCCGTCTGAAAACCTGTCGTCTAGGGTACTGTCATCTATGTACAGTTCGTACATGTCCATGCCGTCTGTGTCCATATCATCTGCACTCTTGTTGTCTGGGGTCTTGTAATCTGCCGTCTTGTCGTCTGCCGTCTTGTCGTCTAAGGTCTTGCTGCTTGGGATCTTGAGGCGATCGCGAATTTCGTCCGCCCGCTGCTGTATCTGAACCTCGGCACAGGAGTCCTGCATTTCGACATATGCTCGATAGGCAACGAGGCATTCTTGGTGCCGGGCCTCGGCTTCTTGCCATGGTTCCATGGTGGAGTGATGGAGAGAACGTGTGTACGGAAGGATAGACGAGAGTATGGGGAGGTGCGAAGGATTCCCAGGCAGCGTGGATGTTATTTTCCGGATCACACACCGTGGCCTGGGCTGTTTGCTAGAGATGCAAATATCTTCTGACGCTGACGAGGTCTAGGTGAGAGGGCCGAGGTTGAGATGAGGGCGAGGGCTGAGGTAGAAGAGGGTAGAAACAGACCTGGGCCGGTGGGTTGGCAGGTAGGCCACAAAGAGAGAGATGCTCTGGTAGCCCTTGCCTAAATCAACAAGAGTGAATAAGGCAAGAAGAAGATATTTGGTAGTGCTAGGCCGAAGTATTTTCTTCCTCTCAAGAGGGCAGGCAAGGCCGTGGCCGTCGGGCATCTGAAATTTTCACGATGGTGCAGTTACTTGCAAGTCTCTTTCACGGGCTCTCTGACTACCAGGCATAAGGCATCCAGAATTTCGTCAAATTGGTGTGTATAACTAGAGAGACCTTGGTTGCCTGTCACAGGTGTTTGTGAAAGAGTGAAATAAGAAGGCAGTTCAGTATAAGAAATCCAAGTCTGGGAACAGCTTTAGGAGACTGCCTTGTTCACAAAAGCAAGGAATCGCAAATACAACAGAAAGGCACAACTTGACAGCCATGATTCCCTAATGATATGGCTAGAGTCTCGACACAGATGCTACGTATTATTTCCTCTGCAATCAATGCATACCAACTGAACACTAATGCAGGTACACAAATGATGACGACCAAGTTTCTAGCCTGAGATCCCGATGCTCTCCAAGCTCGTCAGTTGTAACTTCGTATTGTATGCCCCCAAGCATCAGCAGCTAGCCTGAGCCACTCTCGGAGCTCACCACTTAGGCGGCGGCGGCGACCCAGTTCCATTTCCAGGCGTTGCCGTCCCGTTGCTCGTAGATGTGCCGTTCGAAGGGGGTTCGGGCATGGGCTTGGGCTTCTCGGGCTTGGGCTTTGGCTCGGGCTTAGGTTCGGGCTTCGGCTTCTCGCCGCCTCCGCCGCCGCCCTCACCCTTGCCGCCGCAGCCCATGGCATAGAGAGTGACCTCGGCGCAGTTCGCGCCCTGTCCGTCCTTCTTGTAGATGTTGTACTGCTGGTTCTCGGCCTCGCACTGGAAGAAGCGCGTCTGGTCCTTGAACTTGACCTTGCCGTCGCAGCCGACCTCAAAGCCGGCCTCCGGCTGCTGGCCAACGTCGCACTGCAGAGTCTCGGTGGGAGCTAGAAAGAGGGATCGTCAGTGTTTCGTTCTATGTTGACGGAATGAGAGAGGGTAACTTACGAGTCCACCAGCAGCCTCGCTTCATCGAGTCAATGACCTCGCCGCGGTCCATGCGCAGCTTCACCGGCTCGAGGCCGATCCGAAGCTGACCGCTCTCAAGCTGGCCGACGGAGCCGGACACGGAGCCCTTGGCCCGGAAGCTGAACGACTTGCACTCGGTCAAGCCCCCGCCTCCTTTGCCGCCGCCGCCCTTCCCGCCGCCTTCGCCTTTGCCTCCACCCTCACCTCCTTTTCCTCCACCCTCGCCGCCTTTGCCTCCGCCCTCACCTCCCTTGCCTCCTCCTTCGCCGCCCTTACCTCCTCCTTCGCCGCCCTTACCTCCTCCTTCACCACCCTTACCTCCTCCTTCACCGCCCTTGCCGCCACCTTCGCCTCCGCCCCCCTTTCCACCTCCCTCACCTCCTTTTCCTCCGCCAACTTCACCACCACCGGCAGGGCATTCGCCTCCCTTCTCACCTCCTTTCCCGCCACCTCCTCCGCCGCCGGGGTTGTGATCCGGCGAGAGAGCATTCGGGTCGTCCCTGGGGACGAGGGCAAGAGCGAGAGAGCTCGTCGCCAGGGAGACGACGGTGATTATAGACAGGCGCATTTCGTCTTTTCTGAAAAAGAAGGTTGGCAAGAATGGGCGCGGCCAACGAACGTCGCTGACAAGACTTTTCTTCTGTTTTCTTTTCTCTTCCTCGATGGCTTATTTCGCCGGGGAAAGTATAGATGAAAAAAGAATTTGGTCTCTTGGGTAGAACCCTTATCGGACTGTCGATGCAAAAGCGAATGCTGCAGACCCGGACTGTAAGGAAGAAAAAGCAGAATAAAGCAGACTTTTGTCCGATCAGAAAAAAGCAGGCCACCGCGAAGTCTTTTTATCTTTCATCAGAAGCTTCTGCAAACCCCTCAAAGCTTCGCTCTCGCTACCCCTCCCCCTCCTCCTGCTTCCGCGGCTCAACGGGGCATCGCTGCGAACACGAGGGAAAGTCTTTTCGTCTGACTAGCTGGATGAGGCAGAAGGACCAAAAAAATCTCTCCGGGTGGAGGGGGGGAACCGAGTCGGACGACATTGATCACGAATAAGGCGATAATGTGGGCACTGGGCAGAAAAGAACACCAACACCATAGCCACAGCATCACGAACCAACCAGCACCACGAGCAGCCAAGGGACGGAAAAAGAAAAACAAGAATCATGAACTCCAAAACATCGGATACACGGGCCATCCACGTGGACCCCGAAAGCCGGATCTCCCTTTCAAAACTTGGTGGGAAGGTATTATGCGAAAGATTCGACTTCAGACGAGGCGGACTCATCGAGATGCCATGCCAAGAAGGGGAAGGCCAGCTCGTAGAAGTCCGTCGAATCAGCGAAAGCTGGGCGAGGATGTCATTTCTTCCGAGGAGCCGGCCAGTTTCTGGGATGCCAAACAACAAAAAAAAGGGGCAAAAGGAAACAAAACAGAACGACGAGAAAACTCTCCCCTTACTCAGAACCCCCGCGAAGGAACTCTAAATCTCCTCATCAAACATCTCCACTCAGTCTCAACTCCTTCAACTCCCGCCTCTGTTTTCCGCGTTCTTTCAAGGGTCTTCGCCGCGGAGACAGGCGGTGAGGCGAACGGCAGGCGACGAAACCACGAACCGAGGGAAACGAAACAAAGTTTTCGTCGACGAATCGAAAGCTGGGACGACAAAGCACGAAAAGAACGGACGAGATCGATAAACTTTTCATCGGCAAATCAATTTTTATTGTACTGACTGTGACATAAGTCTTATGTTTGGCTGACTGCCCGCAGTGGAGCGGTCTTCCCGTCTCTGGACGAGTTTTATCGGGGGGGTATCAATGAGATCTATCACCTCAAGTCACATCGCCGCTGGTCAATATGCATGGAGCAACCAGACGCTGCTTCTCTAGCAGTCGGCGGGGGTATCACGCGATAAACACGCCGAGCTTCGCCTTCTCAGGCCGGGTGAGGCCTCGGAAGATACACGTTGCGGCTGAAAGCCAGTGCTGAGCGGCGACCGGAACAATAAAAACAGGGGCCAGCAGGCTGTTCCGCAAGGCGGAAGGGCCATGTTCGGGTCGCTAGGGAGCTTTCGGGCTCCGGTTAAGCTCGTTACGGATGGCCCTGCCCTGTGCTCAGGTGCGGAAACACCCAGAGAAACATACACGAGCAAGCACAACCGAGTTCTGACGGGTGTATCCCAGGCTCCGGACGTTGCCCCTGAGTCCGGGGACCCCGCTGGTTGTTTCTGATTTCTCCCACCTGGGAAGGTGATGCTGCCGAAACTTCGGCGGCGCAGCGGATGAACATCATTTAGCCTTTGGGGCTTCATGTCTTTCTCCTCTTCTTGGCCGTTGTGCTTCTCGTGGCCCGGTCCGAAATGCTCCGGACCGACGTGTTGTAGCTCGTCTCCGAAGCTGCACCGTCACCGCTCTCATTGCTGGCTGAGTCTTCGTCAGACTGTTCATCCAGCGGGATCACGTCGTCTGAGGCATCACCAGCATCTTCGGACGCTTCGGCCAGTGACTTGTCACCCTCGGCCTCGTCATCGTTGGAGCCGAAGCCCTCAAACTCCCCGTCTTCTTCCTCTGCCTCTTCGTCGCTGTCGTCACCAGCAACAGTGGAGGGGCCCATTGACGTATCGGGCATGCTTTCGGCATCATCCCGCTTGCGCTTCTGGGGCATTTCCCCAAGCCTGCCGCCACGACCCTCGATGCCCTGAGCAACCTCAGCATCAGGGTCAACGGGGGCAGGAGTGAACCAAGGGATCTTTCCACGCATGAAGTCGTTGAGGACCATCTTGGCAACACCATCCACGTCGGGTTCTCCTTTGCGAAGGAGACGACCGCTCTTCCGAGCAATCATCTCCAAGAACTCCATGTGGTTCTTCCAGCCCTTAAGCTCGTACGTTCGCTCCATGTGATGAGTCTTGACTCTCTCAAGAACAGCGGGGATGTACTGCTCAGGGTGTTCGACATTCTCGACACGAACAACACCACGGAGCAGCAGGTCCTGAGGAGTGTCGGTCTGGGACGGCGGGACGATACCAGGGCAGTCAATCATGTCTAGGGAAATCAGTTTGTGCACGGTGAATGGAGGACGTCGCAAACTTACATATCTTCCTGGTGAGAGTGATGTACTGCCAGACCTTGGTTTCACCAGGAATAGGTGCGACAGTGGCAACCTTCTTTTTCCTCAAGGTGTTGACAATACTGCTCTTGCCGACGTTGGGGTAGCCAATCAGACCGACGGCGATCTGCTTGCGTTCGCTGTGGAGCTTGGCATACTGCCTCAAGAGCTCGATGAGACTGCCCTTGCCGAAGGGGTTGGTGATGCTTGAGTGCATCGCGAGGGTAGGCCTCTCCTTGGAAAAGTAACGCACCCAGCGAGCCTGTGTCAAGTTAGTCTCTGGCGCAACTAAACAACGACACAGTAATTATGTGGAAAGTATGTATGCTTCGCTACTAAGAAATACCGCCATGAACAGGCTCGGAAGAGCACTGGCAGACTTCAACTCAAAGTGATGCAATTTCGTCTCATGATGGGAGATCCAAAACGGATCCCATCAGCCTTGATCCAAGGACCAAGACAGCGAGACGACCCTCGATATTCCCAGCGTGTAACGGAGAACCTTCCATTGGAGGCGACAACAAGTGTCGAAAGGATTCCTGACAAAACGACTGGGGTCTGGAAGAAAGGAAACAATAAAGAAAATCAAGACTTACAGCAACGGTGGTAGGGACCAAGTCCGTCTTGTTCAAGACGAAGATGAGGTGCTTGTGAGGCGCCTCCTCCCTGAGATACTTCTCAACACTCCTGCAACGCGTGCCCAGGGGGTCACGGGCGTCCAGGACGTGGATGACGACGTCGGAAGAGTCGAGCACACGGTACAGCTCGTTCCAGATACGCTTGCTCTGACCCTTGTTGAAAATGGGCTCGATCGACATGGTGACGTGACCCTCATCCTCGGCCTTCTCAGCCGCACCCGAGTTTCCACTCAACAGCTTGGCCTGCTCGAGACGCTCGTTGTACGTGTCGAGGCTCTTGTCCGCATCGCCGGCCAGGTCGGTAATGCTGCTGGCGCCGATCTTGACACGCTTGCGCTGAGACTTGGGACCGAACGTGTCCCCGAAGGAAGACGTCTCGATCGTCATCTTGGCCTGGTGCTGCTTGAGGCCGTTGATATCGGAACCGTCCTTAATCAGCGACATGGGGAGCTTGTTGGTCTTGAGAAGGACCTTGTAGGGGTCCGCGGCCTTCTCCGCCATGGCCGAGCGAAACTCAGTCAAGGCCTTCTGGTCGATGACACGGGTGTTGTTGAACCACTTGCGGTTGGGCTCGATCCGGGCGTTGGGAATCTCCCGGCTCTGGAACGAGGCGGCCTTGGTGATCTCGCCATCGGCGTTGCGCTGGGCCTTGCCATCCTTGAGGATGTTCAATTCCCTCACACGCTTGGCAGAGCTGCAAAGCAACTGTCAGAAAAAAAAGGTTGAAGTGCGAGAGGACGCGTCTTACCGGTAGAAATTTTCGCCCTTAACCTTGACGTTGGCCATGCCATCGCCGGTCTTGCCCTGGCGGACCTTGCGGTTCGCCTCCTTCTTGCCGGTTCCCATCTTTGACCGCGAACTCGCCCAGTCGGAAAACTTGATGTGAAAAAGGGGAAGAGACTGGGCAGGAGTTGGAGTCGGTGAGTTGTAAAGGGACGGAGAGAAGGAGGTTGGCTCGCGCAAGCTAAAGAAGGTCTTTCTGCTGGTGGGGGCTTTGGGAATTTTTTAGCGGAGTTGCTGAAATTTTTTGGGGACTTCGGGTCCAAAAAGCGCCGCAGCACCGACAAACCAATCAGAGACGCTACAAGTGCCTCCGCACCTGCATCTCGGCATTCACCCCGGTGTGGTGTCCCGCAAGCTCGAATCTGCCACCAATTCAGCGTTCTCGTACCATCACGCCGGCGTGTTCCTATCGTGCCCTGGACACCGTCGAGAAAATCTCAGGTCCATGATCCCAAAACGCCAGCAGGTTGCTTCTCGAGCCCCAACGACCCCATTCTCGACGTCGCTCCTCTCTCCACGCTCCGCGTCGTCAATCTGGCAGTCGCCTCCCTGCCCAAAATGTCGGCAAGATGCTCTTGCACGCGCCTCGCGCGCCTCCCCGTCGCCGCCAAATCCAGCATCAACCTCACACGACCCTTCTCGACGACGAGCGCGGCCTTGAACGTGCCACCTGAGTCCCCCGCCTGGATCCAGGTCCCGCAGCCGCCTCAATCGCAAGCCTCCGAAGTCAAGCTTCCCAAGGTGAAGGGAACCATCCCCGTGCCCCGGGACCCCTTCCCCGCCAAGGACGCCGACCGCAAGATCCGGCCCGAGTATATCGAGGCGACGATGCCCAAGGCCTCGAACGAAGCTTCCCAGCGACCCGTCGAGCCCGGCTCCCGCGAAGAGCATCGTCGCCGCATGGCCGAAAGCCGCCGAGAGAACCTCGAGACCGCCCTGAAGGGCCTCTACCAGCGCAAGCAGCAGCGTGTCGAGACCACCAGCGCCGCCTCAGCGCGTCGCCTGCGCGACCACCAGCGCGCCGCCAACGCACCCGAGCGCCGAGACGACGTTTTGACTCGCAGCTCGATTATCTCCACCCTGGCGAAGACGCAAACAGTTCAGGCCGATCCCCTCCGCTACGAGCGAGCCGCGGAGAGCAAGGCCAGGACCGCCGCCATCGCCCAGCAGAAGAGCGAGGCCAGGCAGGATGCGCTGATGGAGATGTACATCAACGCCTCTGACTTCATCGTGAGCGAGGAGGAGCTGGAAAGCGAGGTGGACAGGCTGTTCGCCGAGGACTACTGGAAGCGCCAGGGCAAGTCTATGGCCCACGACTCCGACAACGCCTGGGACGTGTGGGGACAGCCCCCGACGTTGCAGAACATGATGGACGAGATGTTGAGGAAACGCGAGAGCGCCATCAACTTCCAGCAGAGCGAGCAGGACAGGACTGTCAAGAGGCAGAAGGTGATTGCCGAGGAGTTGACGGGCGGCAAGATGCAGTAAGGGTTACCGCTGCCATGGGCCACCGTACCGCGCGGAGCCGGCTGCGCTGGCCAAATGTACCACAAAAGTGTATGGGCACTGTAAAATCCCACATCCCCATTTATGGTGGCTTGGATCAGAGAGCATCATCACGTCTTTGCGCATCGCCATACCAAATCCAGGGGCAAAACTGCCTGGGGCGCACAAGTCAACTTGTACTACTATAGATTCTTTGTAGCATTATAAAAGCCACCAATATCAAAAACTATCAAAAGAAAAGTCCTCCAACGCCGACGAAGACCCCATATGCACATTGACAAATACTTGCCGTTGGGAAAGGAAACTGCTGTGTATGTGGCTCTTTGTGTTCTCTATATGAAAACGACCGAAGCCGCCACAGTTGTTGCGCGGGCGGTCTCAAGGCTTTCGTATTCGTACATTTGTATACCCGTAAAATGCCTCACTTGTCGACAGGTGTCACCTATTATGCTCATCACCTCTTCTCCACCAGGAGGATGTGCATGGCGGCGTAGGCCAAGAAGAGGAAGACGACACCGAAAACGCCGAGGCTAACAACATCGGTCCACAAGGCGTCGTTGTTGAAACCGAAAGAGCTCAAGATTGCTGCTCCGGGAACAGTAATATCGAGACCGTACTTCTTGTCAACCAATGTAAGCTGGAGGACTTCGTTGACGATAAGCGACTCGAATCCGTAGTGGAAGATGGAGAGAGCCTGAAGCCATAGAGCGGCCTTGGGGATTGCGTTGTGGTTAAGCAGCAAGCCGGCAAAGAGCAGACTGAACAACATGACCAGACTGCCGATCAGGTTGGCAACGCCGCCATCCTTGCAGATAATGCCGATGAAGAGGCAGATTGCGGCAGCAGCGAAGTTGAAGAGAACCAGGACGAGAATGAACTTGAAGAAGTGGCTGGCATCGGGCACAAGTCCGGTCATGGGGTAGATAATGGCACCCATGAGGAGAGGCGGAATTATTCTCAAGGGAATAATGTCGAACAATATCTTGGCCGCAAAGTATGTGATGGGGTGGTAGTAGCCGTTGGCTCGTTCACGAACGAACAAGAGCCTCTCCGTGGCAAAAACATTCAGACTGGTCAAGGTGCTGAAACCGAAAAGAGCCAGGAGGAAGAAGAACAGACCCAGACGGTTCTGGAAGCCCGGAATGTCGTCAGTCAGCCCGTAGAAAAGGTACCCGGAGAGAACCGCGAGAAGAATGGCGATGGCATAGTGGGTAAGCATCAGGATAGGGTTTCTGTAGAGGTTCTTCCACGTGCGCTGGGACAGAATGATGAACTGGCGGGTGTAGCCCACGCGAGCATAGCCTTTTCCAATGGCGCTAATGTTGATGTTGGGACCCTCTGGGCTGTATCCGTTCGCATTTTGTCCGTTGGCGCCCTGGGCAGCAGTGATGGACTGTTGAATCTCGTCGTGCGTGGATCCGGCGATATCGGATTCCGCAAAGGATCGAATCAAAATGTCGAGGCCGGTACCAACATAAGCAGCGGGAGGCAAGTCGTGGGGATCCTCGATATGAATCGAAGGAACAAAGCTGACAGGCTGGTTCTGCAGCTTGTAAGACCCGACATCCTCTCCGCCAGCATCAGACGAGGCCGCAGTATCCACAGTGTTCTTACGCCGAGTGTAGAGCTCCCGTTCCTGACGAACTTTGACCGAGTCCCGGCGTTTGTTCTTGGGTCGTGAAGAGGACGACTCGACGCCGCTGTCGTCTCCAATGCTTCCAGAGATGCTGGCGATCGACTTGACGGCGGTCGTGCTGCTAGGTCCCAAGCTTGCGACTTCAGCACTGAGCGTACCATCATCCTCGGATGTAGTAGATCCAGCGTGCATGGTGAGGTCCACGAGATAGTCGGCAATGTTGAAACCCGGAGGGCAGGAGTAGCCAATGTGGTCAAAGTAGCCTTGGCACTGAGAGAAAGGACCGGAGTAAACCGTCCCTCCCCGAGCAAGCAGAATCAGTCTGTCGAACAGAGCCACGATGTTGGATCTCGGCTGGTGAATCGTGAAGACAACGGTACGCTTGTAGTTCTTCGCCAGTGTAACCAGGCACTCAATCACGTTGAAGGCGTTGTAGGCATCGAGACCGCTGGTGGGCTCATCCAAGAACAGAATAGAGGGGCTGGTAACGAGTTCACAGGCGATGCCGACTCTGCGCTTCTCTCCACCGGAGATGCCTCGTCCCTTGCCTTCCTCAGAACCAATCAAGGAGTCTCGGATGTGGTAGATGCCAAGCTGCTTCTCGACCTCGAATACTCGCTGTTCCTTTGCGGCCCGGCCCATGTTGCGAGGGAGGCGGAGAAGAGCGCTCGTAAGAATCGTCTCGTGGACCGTAAGCGTGGGCAACATGGTGTCCTCTTGGTCAACGAAGCCAATGACGTTCTTGTAGTCCGTATCATTAACCTTTTCCCCGTTGACGAAGAAGTCACCCGAAACATTGCCTCGCTTGTTCTTTCGGGCCAGGATGTCGAGGAATGTGGTCTTGCCAGCTCCTGAAGCTCCCATAATGGCAGTGACCTCTCCGGGATGAGCCATACCCTGGATGTTGTTCAGAATTCGCTTGCCATTAAGTTCGTAGGCCACATTCTCGAAGTAGAGCGACGCAGGCTTATGGTCGGCCATGAGCTTCAACGTCTCGTCATCAGAGTCGTCCAGAGCGATCGCGCCGTATTTGAACTGTCGTCGAGACAGATACCAGGTAAGTAGAATCACGGCAACGACAAAGAGCGAGCAGGCCGCGATAACACTAGCAATAAGCGGGGTGTTGATCTTCTTGACGGGTCGCTCGTAGCCTGGAACCTCGGTGTGGTAGAGGCACTCGCCAGAGCGGCAGGTCAACTGGATGCTGCTGTCGCCGATCAAGGAGAGGATGAGATCGTCCATTGCAGGTTCCTTAAAGGCGCAGTTGTTGATCCCTCCGTTCTTCTGAAGGCACTCAAACTCGGCCGGACCCTTGATCTCCTCGATAAGGAAGTCGCTGATGTCGACTGAGCCGTTCTCACCGCAGAGCATGCGCTCCGAGATGCAGTTGCATTCAATCTTGCTGCACTTGTAGTCCGTGCTGTTTTGGTTTTCGTTGATGTCGGCCTTAGACGCACATTCGTTTAGGTGGCAGTAGAAAGACTCGCGCTCATCAACCCAAACTGGGAGGCGTCAGGGACATCTTCTGGTACAGAGCAGGGATGACCTACACTGGAAATCGCAGTTGCCTTCAGCCTTGTTGCAGGTGAAGGTGACCTGGGGGCGCTTCTCGCCGAGGAGGTCGGTGATCTTCTTGTTGGTGACGTCGCAGATTTGGTAGTTGTGGTTAATGACCTCGCCGTTTTGGTAGCAGACGCCGCCCTCCTTGGTCTCCATGAGAGCGTCGCAAGCCTTGTTGCTCGTGCACACATTGCAGTTGATACCGGTCCAGCCGTCGTCGCATTCACAGGCATCGCCAGATCGTCGCGGCCGGTCGGTGTTATCGCCGCGGGACAGAGATCCGCATACTAAAACGTGTCAGCGGTGGGACCTGGTCGTGCGACAGCGAGGTTGGGGAAGGGCGCGTACGTGGTTCGAGGCAATCGTCGCCACCGAAGCCCTCGGGGCAGTTACACTTCCCGGTGAAGTCATTGCAGCCAGCGAACTGGGTGCACTTGTGGGCGGGCAGTAGACAGTTGAAGCTGCGCGATGTGGCGGTTAGCAAGGAGGTTCGCGCAACCGGACCCGACAAACGGCGACAACAACGGGCGGCGCCGGCACCGGCGCAGGATGCAGGCTTACCAAGGGGGGCAGTCAGCAGGGCGATCGTCGAGCAAGCTCAACTGGGCACGCAGCATGTCGGCGGTCGAGTAGTTGCGCTGTGCGGCGACGAGGGACGGAAGACATGCCAGAGCCCCGACGAGGAGGCCCCTCAAGGCGAGAGGAGCCATGGCGGGCGGGCAGGTTGGACGGAGGAAGAAGCCGGACGGAATCGATGTGCAGACGATGGGAGCTCGATCGTGGCGGTCGGTATGTTTGAAGGAAAGGACAGCAGAAGCTGGGAAGATCAGAAGAGAAGGAGAAAACAAGCTGATGGCGGATGGACAGCAAAGCGGCGGATAGAGGAGAAGCTCTTGGCTGTGGAGGAAGCGCAAGGCCAGAAAGGTTGATACCTAGACACCTGCCTTGGCGGTACGTATCTACGAAGGAGGAATTACTTCTTCAGCCACCCGGAAAGTGTGAACGGAGAAAGTACCTAGCCGTCCGAAGTGAGGTACTTGGCTGTCACACCCGCCCGATTGTGCACCTCGATGGACACGGCCGACAATAACCCGTCAGCCCCCAGCAACCAGCAACCGAGCTGCGACTGGACACCTTTGGGCGGTCTGAGAGGTGCCCTGCAACCTTGGTACCTGGCTTATCCTTCAGTGTTGGGGAAACTGTGTGGTGGCGTCACAGTGGACACGTCGGCCCCACTGCGCCAGTCGGAGACGCGCTCCAGCTTCCCGTGGGGTGTTAGTGGCTGGCGAAGCAGGCAAGCAGGCAAGCAAGGCAGACCTCGGGCAAGTCACAGAGTTCGGGTGCCTGAGGTGCTGTCTCTGAAGGTACCTAGCTCTCTTTGAGGTTCCTAGGTATTCCGGTATCAACCGCGTGTTGTTGACGGGCACCTTCTGTTAGCGCGCGCTATTCTACCATTCGCTCAGGCAACCAGCGCTGTGGGACGCTAAGAATATCAGCACGGGTTGGGTCCGTCCCTCCCGCGGCTTCGTCCCGTCGAGATGATTGATCAATGATCAGTACACTGCCACGCGCAATCTGGCAAGATTGAAACCACTCCTTTTCAATGCGGTCGCAGATCTAAGCGCAAAGTCAACAACCCATCCATCTGTTGATGTGGTGGTCTGACACTCAAGCTGACTGAATGCTCTCCATGTCGGCTAAATTGTTGACTGCTGCTGCTCCTTCGGCCTGCAAACCCCGCCATCGCCCGGTGGCTGCCATGCCGGAGTATCTCGACCGGCCCAGCCCGCCAAGGCAACAACACAACACCCGACTGAGTTCTCCTGGGCATACGAATCACACATATCAAATCTGGAACCTATAGAGACACGTTTCGCTCTAGTATCTGGCATTGTCATCTTTTTACGCCTCGGCCGTGAACTGAGGGAGACCGACGACCCTCTAATCCTCCATGTCAGAGCTCCAACCCACTAAGCCTCAACTCAATACAAACACGGCCCAGGTCTGAAAAACAGCAGCTCAGCCCTTCCAAGGATTCGGACCATCTGTTTCTCTACCCTAGGACCCTCCGGCCAGTCTCCCTAGCGCAGGCGGGAGCCGCAGCCGGAGCCCCAAGTGACGCGCGCTCTGTAGACAGGTTTTTGACATGCATTAGCACTCGGGATGGTGCCGTAGTCTCTGACATGCCGCCGTCTGTGCTCTGATACCTGATACTGACCTGTTAGATACACGTTGCCCCAGGTAAATTCCTCACCGAGAAAGGTAGATAGGCAAGGTGGTCAGCTGGAAGGGAGGTCGAAGCGGTCTCGCAACGTACAAGTTGCCGTGGGCATTGTTTTAGGACCGTAATGCCAGAGCTATAATTGCTTGGCATTGTGTCATTTCCTCCGCTCGCTCTGTTCGCTTTGCCTATCTCTTTTCTTTCCACTTGCACAAGAGTTTTGAGTCGGAATTGCACAATGGTCCGGATCGCGGCGTTCGAGGTGGAGCAGTGGATGGACGAGTACGAGGTTACGCCCGGCTGCCTCAACATCGCCGAGACTTGCGCCGCCTCCGTCTCCATCGACGAGCTGGTCGGACTGTCCGAGGACAAGAACGCCCCCGGCCCGGTCGACTTTTCCACCAAGCTCGTCTACGGGCCCATCCGCGGGTCCCCCGCACTACGGCAACGGGTCGCCGATCTGTGTGGCCGCGACGGCACGTCCGCACCCAGCGTTCTCGGCGAGGAGGATGTCCTCATCACGCAAGGCGCCATCGGAGCCAATTTCCTCCTGCTCTACACCCTGGTCAACCCGGGCGACCATGTCATCTGCGTTTATCCCACCTACCAGCAACTCTATAGCGTTCCCGAGAGTCTGGGAGCGAGTGTCTCACTGTGGAGGCTGAAGAAGGAGAATGCCTTTGTTCCGGATGTGAAGGAGCTCGAGGGCCTTGTCAGGTCCAACACAAAGGTACCTTGTTCCTAAATGATACGGATGCTCGCAGCACTGGCTAACGACGACCCAGGTGATCATCATCAACAACCCAAACAACCCCACAGGGGCTCCAATCCCCAAGGCCTTGCTTGAACAAATTATCGCCTTCGCCAAAGCCCGGGACATCGTCGTCTTTTCCGACGAGGTGTACCGCCCGTTATTCCACGACGTCTTTGACAAGGACTCTGCAACTCCTCCCCCGATCACCACTCTGGGCTATGACAAGGTCGTTGTCTCGGGCTCCATGTCCAAGTCCTATGCGCTAGCCGGTATCCGCATAGGCTGGATTGCCTCGAAGGAGAGGCGCATCATTGAAGCAATCGCCTCGGCCCGGGATTACACCACCATCAGTGTATCTCGGATTGACGACCAGATTGCGTCGTATGCCCTGTCGAAGCCGGTATGGGAGCCGTTGCTGAAGCGCAACGTAGCGCTTGCAAACACCAACAAAGCTCTGTTGGAAGCATTCATCAAAAAGCACGCAGACGTGTGCTCGTGGGTCAGGCCAAAGGCAGGAACCACTGCGTTTGTACAGTTTTCCCGCAACGGCAAGCCCGTTGACGACGTTCAGTTCTGCCTGGATGTGCTCAACATGACGAAGGTTTTCTTCGTGCCTGGGTCGAAGTGCTTTGGAAACGGAGTGGACTTTGCCGGTTACGTTCGCATTGGGTATGTGTGCCATACTGAAGTATTGGAGGAAGCTCTACAGAAGCTCACCGCGTATCTCGAGAGTGACTTTGCGGAGTAGGTAAGTTGTGTATGTAGTACTGTAGGTAAACGTGTTGGGACATTTCCACAGGCTCGACCTTCATAAGAGAAAGAAAAGAACCAACCAGATTCAATGATAGAATCTTCATTCATCCGATGGACTTACAACTACCCAACAACGATGCCATGTTCCCTAGAAATTGTTTAGTAGTTGGTCCGTTATATCGCCATGTCTTGGAAGAGATAGAATCCCTGGGCGTAATCCCGCTGCTGCGATTCGTTCGCCTCCCGATAAGACCCACTTCTCCACGAAAACACGTGCCGTCGTGGCGCGAAATCGGAATCCCTGTCGAAAAAAGTTTTGGCGAGAAAATCAATCCCCGTATCAGACCATTCTGTCCCTCAAATGGGTCCCGACTCCCTTCTCTCGTAATACCCATTCAATTCTCTTCCCTCTTTGTCTTTTTCAAATTTCTTGTGTTGCTAAGCCCGGCACAAGCTTTTTGGTCACGATGAGGGCTTCAAGGGCCGTCAGAGTGCCGAATGGCGGCTTCTTCACAGGAGCAAAGCCGGCCGCCGCGAGCCGGCAGTTCAGCATCGCCGTCAACGTGAAGGCGACACCGGCGACATGGAAGCAGACGTCGTCGTCCTCTAGGCGCCCCTTCTCCACGACCTCCAGGGCCCGTTCGGCCGCCGCCGAGGCCCTTCGCATGGCCCAGGAGAACGCCGCCTCCCTCACCCCCGAGCTGGTCGCCGCCAAGATGAGCCCCGAGGAGGCCCTCCGCCTCTCGCGCGTGCGCAACATCGGTATCGCCGCCCACATCGACAGCGGAAAGACGACCTGCACGGAGCGTGTCCTCTTCTACTCGGGCCGCATCAAGGCCATCCACGAGGTGCGCGGCAAGGACTCCGTCGGCGCCAAGATGGACTCCATGGATCTCGAGAGAGAAAAGGGCATCACCATCCAGTCTGCGGCTACCTTCGCCGACTGGAAGAAAACGGAAAACGGAAAAGAGGAAACCTACCACATCAACATCATCGATACCCCCGGTCACATCGACTTCACCATTGAGGTCGAGCGAGCTCTCCGCGTCCTCGACGGCGCCGTCATGATCCTGTGCGCCGTCAGTGGCGTCCAGTCCCAGACCATCACCGTCGACCGTCAGATGAAGCGCTACAACGTCCCCCGCATCAGCTTTGTGAACAAGATGGACCGCATGGGTGCCAACCCCTGGAAGGCCGTCGAGCAGATCAACAAGAAGCTCAAGATCCCCGCCGCCGCCATCCAGGTGCCCATCGGCGCCGAGAACGAGTTTCAGGGTGTCATTGACATTATCGAGAAGAAGGCTTACTACTTCGAGGGCCCCCGCGGCACCGTCGTCCGATGCACCGACAAGCTCCCCCACGGCTACAACGACATCGTCGAGGAGAAGCGCCAGGAGCTCATCGAGAAGCTGGCCGACGTCGACGACGAGATGGCCGAGCTCTTCCTCGACGAACAGACCCCGACCATCCCCCAGATCAAGGCCGCCATCCGCCGTTCTACCATCGCTCTCAAGTTCTCCCCCGTCATGATGGGCTCCGCCCTCGCCGACAAGGGCATCCAGACCGTTCTGGACGCCGTCTGCGACTACCTGCCGAACCCCTCCGAGGTCGAGAACAAGGCTCTGGACAAGAAGCGCGACGAGGCCGAGGTCAAGCTCGTGCCCTACAACTCGCTCCCCTTCGTCGGCCTCGCCTTCAAGCTCGAAGAGAACAACTACGGTCAGCTCACTTACATCCGCGTCTACCAGGGCAAGCTCCGCAAGGGCTCCTACCTGTTCAACTCCCGCACCGACAAGAAGGTCCGCATCCCCCGCATCGTGCGCATGCACTCCAACGAGATGGAGGACGTCAGCGAGATCGGCGCCGGCGAGATCTGCGCCGTCTTCGGCGTCGACTGCGCCTCCGGCGACACCTTCACCGACGGAAACCTGCCCTACACCATGTCCTCCATGTTCGTCCCCGACGCCGTCATGTCGCTCTCCATCAAGCCCAAGCGCACCTCCGACGCCGACAACTTCTCCAAGGCCATGAACCGCTTCCAGCGCGAGGACCCCACCTTCCGCCTGCACGTCGACGAGGAGTCCGAGGAGACCATCATCTCCGGCATGGGCGAGCTGCACCTCGAGATCTACGTCGAGCGCCTCCGCCGCGAGTACAAGGTCGACTGCGAGACCGGCAAGCCCCGCGTCGCCTACCGCGAGACCATCTCCCGCAAGACCGACTACGACTTCCTGCTCAAGAGACAGTCCGGTGGCCCTGGTGACTACGCCCGTGTCGCCGGCTGGATCGAGCCCTACGAGGACACCGAGAAGAACTACTTCGAGACCCAGGTCGTCGGTGGCACCATCCCCGACAAGTTCCTCAGCGCTTGCGGCAAGGGTTTCGAGGAGGTCACCAACAAGGGTCCTCTTCTCGGCCACAAGGTCATCGGTGCCAAGATGATCGTGAACGACGGTTCCACCCACGTTACAGATTCTTCCGACTACGCCTTCAACCTGGCCACCCAGATGGCCTTCAAGAAGGCCTTCGAGGAGGCCGGCGGCCAGGTCCTCGAGCCCCTCATGAAGACCACCATCACCGCCCCCAACGAGTTCCAGGGTAACATCATCATGCTCATGAACAAGCGCAACGCCACCATCCACGACACCGAGGTCGGCACCGAGGACTTCACCCTCATCTGCGACTGCAGTCTGAACTCCATGTTCGGCTTCAGCTCCCAGCTGCGCGCCGCCACCCAGGGCAAGGGCGAGTTCAGCATGGAGTTCAGCCACTACGCCCCGGCTCCTCCCCACCTTCAGTACGTTTCCCTAACCAATCTGCCCCGTGACCTGACTGCTAACGACCACCACAGAAAGGAGCTTATCGCCAACTACCAGAAGGAGTTGGAGTCCAAGCGCACCAAGTAAGCCAAACGTGGCAAAACCGCCCGTGGGGTCTTGTATTTAAACCGTGGCTTGTCTCTGGCACCACGTGTCGTGTATCAACAGCGAGCCGGCCCCCGGCGTCCAGAGGTCGCCGAGTGGGGGGCCGGTCGTACGTCGCCTATTTGGGCAGCGTACATACATGTATATCTAATGTCATGCCAGGATTTGTAAGGGCCTGGACGAAAGATCACCTTCTGGCGCCTTGTGTGGTTCAGGGTTATAGGGGTATGTGATTCATGATAGAACTAGACTTTTGCAAACAATACAGACCTCGTCTTCTCTCTCGAATTACAGCTTGCGGGTCTGATACGTGTCTCTCTCGCGGCCGGTGTGTGTGTGTTCTGTTTGTGGTACAGCGTTCATATTCGTCTTGCTTCATGTGCACTGCTTGATCAGCCTCTTGGACGGGCGTCTCGAGTGCCGGCTGGAGTCTCTGCTCGGAATTGAGGTGGTCCTGTCGTTGACCTGCCAGGCGTACGGCGACGCCTGGACCTTGCGCCGTCGAAGGCCGAACCTTGTAGCTCTCAAGCGATGGCTGGGTTGAGAAGCCCATGCTGATGGCAGGTTGATTCCGTACTCTCCCGGATGGGTTGTCGATGCTGGCTCATGCTGATGATCTGCCCGGCGGCGACGCGGAAGCCGGATTGCTTTTCGAACCCTTTCCCGTGTCCAGTGTCCCATCCGCCGGACGACCGACCGTCTCCCGACATCACCTGACGGTGCAGAAGATGACGAAGAAACCATCTAAGGTGCCGGGTTAGCATATCCCGAGATGAATGCCCCAACAGTGCTTTGCCTACAGAGAACTCCGAGCAAGGGGAACAGTATCCAAAGTAGCAGGGTGATGAGAACTTCACGGAGGTCTTCCGATGCAAGGTAGACGGCCAGAGGCGGCACAAATAGATTAAGCAGACAAAGCAAGATGATGCTCAAGGTGGTCCGGGTCCGGCTGCGCATTCTGGGAGGTTTTACGGTGATTTTAGGAGTCATTACGTGCAGAACAAGCTGACGCAGGGAAGTAATGTAGGATTAACAATCGGCTTGCTTACTCCGTAGGTGCCTGACGGATGCCAGACAAAGTTTCAATGTGTTTCGTCGAACACCCAGGTACGTCGGTACACGAAGGAACGTCGACGGCAAGAGCGTCGGGCCCTCTACGAGTGAGCCCCTCAGTTTGGGTAGGTACCTAGGTAGTCCTTGGGTTGCGGAGGAAATGATTGCAGGTGCAATTTAATAGAACATCAGACGTGGCGAAGTTATTACGACAAACACACATCACCGAGGAGCAGAGGCAAAATACTTGGTTTGTGAGAGGCTTTTACTTCATTTTGGGCACAATATGGGAGGTATCAAGGGCGCAGCCACTGCTGCGTCGACTGCCATATCCAGTCACGGTAGTTTTATCCGTCTAGATTCTCTGATTCTTTTTGAACTTAAAGTCTGCGCAGGATGTCCTCGACGACCTCGTCGGTCTTGGCGGTGCCACCGAGGTCGGGGCTCAGCAGCTTGCCCTCCTCGAGGTTGGCGTCGACGGCGGCGTAGATCTTGGCGGCGGCGGTCTCCTCGTTGAGGAACTCGAGCATGAGGGCGGCGCTGCGGAGGGTGGCGATGGGGTTGGCGATGTTCTGGCCCTGGATGTCGGGGGCGCTGCCGTGGCAGGGCTCGCCGATGGCGAAGCCCTCGCCGACGTTGGCGCTGGGGACGAGGCCGAGGGAGCCGACGAGGGCGGCGGCGCCGTCGGAGAGGATGTCGCCGTACAGGTTGGGGGCGACGATGACGTCGTAGTCCTCGGGCTGGCGGAACAGCTTGTAGACCATGGAGTCGACGATCTGCTCCTCGACCTTGACGGAGGAGAACTTGGGGACGCCGAGGGCGAGCTTGGAGGTGCCGCGGAAGAGGCCGTCGGTCTGGGAGAGGACGTTGGACTTGTGGGTGATGGTGACGAGGGGGCCGGAGTGGATGCTCGGGGCGCCGGACTCGCGGATCTTCTGGCGGCGGAGGGCGATCTCGCCGGCCATGGTGGCGATGCGGTGGGAGGCGTTCTCGCTGATGCGCTTGATGGCCTCGGCGACCTTGCCGTTGGGGCCGTCGTAGGTCTTCTCCTCCTTGACGTACAGGTCCTCGGTGTTCTCGCGGACGATGACCATGTCGATGGGCTTGGCGGCGGTCAGGACGGTCTTGACGGGGCGGACGTTGGCGTAGAGGTCGAGCTTCTTGCGCAGGGCGACGATGGGGGAGGAGTAGCCCTTGACGGGGGTGGTCGGGGAGGAGACGGCGCCGAAGAGGGCGCCATCGCACTCCTTCTTGAGGATCTCGACGGTCTTGTCGGGGAGGGCGGCGCCGGTCTGCTCGAAGGTCTCGAAGCCGGCCTTGAGGTCGGTGAACTCGAACTTGAGGCCGAGGTAGGCGGGGAGGGCCTCGAGGACGCGGCGGCCGGCGGGGATGACCTCCTTGCCGATGCCGTCACCGGGGATGAGGCCTGCAGGCGTCAGAAAAGTTTCGAGGGTTCAATTGGGGTTGCAGCAAAAGTGTCTCACCGATTCTGAGGGTTCTGACAGACATGGTGGGCGTCAATGGGCAGCCGATGCGTGGGTTGTCTGCTGGATTGAAAGTTGCAGCTGCGCCGAGACACAGCGCAAAAAAAGTCACTGGGACGGTCGATATCGGAGGTCGGGCCAGCCACACCGAGGGCCGATCGGCGAGCGACCAACGGGCAGCCGTCGTTGGCGATGCAGGGTCCGACGCATCGGGGCTTTAAAACACGGCTAATTCCGCATACGGCACGCACACAGAAAGTTCTCTCTCTACACTAGAAGCATGATTCAGTGTCTTTCTCTCGTGCGACTCGCGAGGCTCGCCCCGTCGCATTGAGTCGTTCGTCACACATTGCGCGCCTCAGACACCCACTTCATGACGAACGGCGGGAACTCTGCCATCTCATTCCCCCGCGGCGCGTGCCGGTTACTCGGGCCAGCATTCTTCATCGACCACAAGTGCTCGGTACTACTGCACTTAAATGTTAGGTGCCAGGTGTTGCGTGCTGGGGACGCTGTTGCACTGCGAACTTGGGGCTAACAAACGGAGATTGATTATATGGGCAAGGTTGACGCCGGTTTGGCGGCCGACGATGCCAGCACCCCTGAAAGTCTCCCCACACGGCACGTCCTCTAGCGCTTTGGGGGAGAGGAGGACACCTGGAGCAGGCACTGACTGAGCGGACGGCAGACTGGGATGGGGGAGCTTCCAGAGCTCTTCTTCCCCTCGCGGAGCCCACAGTGGTGGTAGGTGCAGGCGAGGGAAGCTCAGGTCCGGGCCGAGATTGACACTGAACTGATGAGGCGGGAAATGGAAGGGAAAAAAAGGGGGCCCAGCGTTCTGTTCCAGATACACTACCTATTACAAAACCATCCCGCTCTCACAGAACTTGCAACGTAGAAGCAGACGGGCGATGGGGATAGATGCAGCAGTTGCTGGAGCAGCCGGAACTGATTAGCAACATGAAAAGGTAGCGCGTTTGAGTAAACAATCCCCTTGTGCGGTCTTTTTTTTTTTCTCTCTTTCCTCCCTTGCGTCCATCCCTCCCTTCGGCTTCTTTGTGCCCCCTTTTTTGTTGAATAAAACGCTTGTGTGGGATAATGGATTAAACGGCAAATGGCGGTAAGCCCATCGGCACTAATGCACTTCGGATAGACAGTTGGAGAGGCGTTCTGAAACAGGAGACCGTGCTGAGTAGCTTTTCCACTAAGGAGGTGAAAGAAAGAGAAAAAAAAAAAAGGCGCGAGAGGTTAATAGCTGAGACAGTGGCAGCGAGTCTACGTCCCTGTATCGTCATGTCGACGGTGCGTGGGCAGCTAGATTATTACGGCCGCTCATCCAGCCAATCCTCACATCATACCCCTTTCCGTGCAAGCCGTACCCAACGGTCAGGCACTAGCAGCAACGACGGCGGCGTTGGTAGGGCAAAGGAGGGACGGACGGCGGTGGTGACGGGAGGGAGAGAAAAGGGGGTCCAGTCCAGCTCAAGCAAAGCCCGCCAGACTCAGAGATGCTCGTGTCCGGCGTGCGGCCTCCGCAGCTTCTCTAGAAAAGTGTCCGTACTCTGTAATGACAACCTCATTCCCTTACCTATTGGGATCCCTGGGCCTATCACCACCCACCAAAATGACAGACGGCGAGGGGGCGAGGGCTTCTGGGCACTGGCCGTTAATGAGCTTCTTCCAGAACCATGTTCGACGATCCCGGGCCAATGGATTATGGATCTGCCACTTTTATTCTAGCGAGACGGGCCGGGGGTGAGGCATCGTGTCGACGTGCCGCGTCGTGTCGTGTCGTGGAGTTCGAAGCTCCTGCATATAGGACATACTAATACGTGGTGCTACATGGCATGTACCTACCTTGTACATGCATATCGCTTCGCATGTGCGTGCATACTTCAACACTGTCGTGCTGTCACGAAGTAACAGAACGCGTCCCCCACGGCCTGTGATGTGTCACCACCACTGGTTCTGATGTCTGCAGAGAAGCCTCTTTCTGTTGCTTCGCTGGCGTCGGGAACGGTCTGGCAACGTAGCAGTAGAGCGAGCATGTGCACGTACCCAAGTGTATGGGAAACCCCTGAATGCACACACACACACTACACACTACACGCCCCTCACCAGCACCACCGGCGCCAGCACTAGCACGAGCATCAGCACCGGCCCGCCCCCTGATGCTGTTGATGGGCGTTACCTAGGCCTTAGTGGTAGGCGAGGAGACATGACACTGGCTCTATTCCTATGCTCTGCCTCTGCCCCGTGTTGTGCAAGCTCCAACGGTTAGAAAAATGAAAATAATTAAAAAAGAGCTGATGTGGTCTGGTGCCGTTCGAATTGGTAAATAGTGGCCTCCCGCGTGGTGGGCATTTGGATCGATCCAGTCCGCTCTTATTACGATAATGGGATTATGGGGTGGCCGTAATTTAAATGCCAGCCCTGACGGACAGCAACCTCACTCTCCTCCTCGAACCACCCGCACCGCACATGCTGCCCACCACACTTCACACCCGACTGACTGCCTTTTTTCCCTGGACCTGGACCCGAGCTGGAACTGACGGGACCTGACTGACCACCGATCGACTGACTGAACGGGCCAACGAACGGAAAGCTCGAGCTTGAGTACCTTGCCTACTACCACTATTACCGACGCTACCTTCCTCCCTACGAGTAGATAGACCCGAGAGAGACACTCACTCGCAACTGAGACATCAAACACCACACGCACTTTCGCACGCACACCCTCACCCACACAACACCACAACAACGACCCGCCCACCAGCTGCCCCCTCGGCTTGATCATGCATCTTCCATAGCAAGACGCTGCTCTCCCCGTCTCTTCCACCTGTTCAGCCTTCAAAAACCCAACTCTAAAGGATCGTTGTCTGCCTGCAGAAAGGCGCTCCGCTCCGCTGCACTGACACTGCCACTCCCGCCTTCCGCCCCCAACAGGCTTTCACGAGCGACACGTCGCGAAGCCAGTAATCAGCTACTGCTGCCTCCCGACTCTTCCCTCTCACTTTCACCTTCTGCCTCCCGCAACAAACGAGCCCAACGCGGCATGCGCCTTCCTGCTCGACACCCCCCAGCTTCGAATCTTCTCTTGTAACCCTTCGCACGTCGCGCCGCGCTTTCTTCGCCCACCATATCGCCAAACGAGATCGCCGTCGCGCCTCCCACGACCTCCCTCACAGCTTCCTCTCGAGATTTAGCTGAGTACCTGGTCACGCGGCAGCGACCCAACGCCCCAGCCATGTCGGCCGTTAAGAACCTTCGGGCCATGTTCGAGCAGAAGCAGGACACGAGCCCCCCGGATCGCGGAAGGTCACCGGGTCTATCTTCTAGTAAGTGCCTCGAGTCTCTCTTTCCTGCTCCGTTGAGTCAAGACAGCCAGCGCCCTGGCGGCGTTCGCTCCGAGGATTGTCCACAAACACCGCGTCCGATCAACACTCTCCCACCACAGCCTTTCTGCATACTCAACAATTTTAACTTTTGCTGACAATGTATCTCCCAGACGGAGCCGACACCCCTCCCCCCGCTCGCCCGCTCTCCAAGATCCGAACGAGCTTCGTTGCCGTCGAGAAGGACGGCAGAATAGGACTGCGCCGAGACCCGAGCAACGAGTCGAGCCACAGCTTGTCCCAGCGCCGCCTGAGCACCCATACCGAGGGAGAAACTTCCGTGTCGGGCCAGTCCGATAAGACCCCAGCCACCGAGGAGACGTCTGGCGGCTTCAAGAAGAATGTTGTAGACGAGACCATTCCCGAGTCTCCTCGCAAGCCCGTCGCGGGTGACGCCGCCGACGAAGCTTCTCGGAACCTCGGCGCCTTGACTGACAAGCCGAGCCACAACCCCGACAAGCACGTCGATGTTGAGACGCCTACCCCCGAGCTGCTGCCCGGCGACCCGACCCAGAAGACTCCCGCCGAGACCCCGGCAGCTAACGGCACAGCCGCCGCAAAGCCGGCTCCCAAGACGGGAGCTGCCAAGACCACGGCAAAGCCTACCACAAAGCCCTCCGCAACCCTCGCCCCTCTCGCCACGAAGGTGAGGGCGAAGACGCCGACGAGGTCACCGACTACGACCAAGACGCCTACCCTGCCGCACGCTGGCTCCAAGCTCGGCGCTCCCAAGCCGCACGGCGAGCTGGCCAAGAAGACCCCCGAGAAGTCGGCCGCTACTACGCCCAAAACCGGCACGAAGGCGGCCGGGTCCAACAAGAAGCCCGCTCCCGTCCAGATCTCCCCTCCCAGCGGCACTGGCTTCGTGAAGCCGAAGCCCAAGTCGCCTACAAGGCCCCTGAAGCTTCCGCCTTCCCTGATGGCCCCGACCGCCGCTTCCGTCTCGAAGCTCAAGGATGCGCCCCGCGAGACTCTTTCGCGGGCTTCCGGCAACCATGGACGCCCCGCTAGCAGAGCGAGCGCCGCGGCAGCTCCCAAGACGCTGAAGCGCCAGAACTCGGTGATCAACCGCCCTCGGCCCAGCATTGGCCCCCCGCCGAAGAAGCCCTTGCAGGACCACCCCATCACCAAGAAGGAGAAGGAGGTTGACGAGAACTTCCTTGCGCGCATGATGCGCCCGACCCAGAGCTCCAGCTCCAAGACCACGGAGAAGGCCCCGGTCACGCCTCCTAGGCATAGGAGTTCCACTCAAGGTAGCCACAAGCAGTCCTCCGCCTCGAGGAGCCCGAAGAGGGCGATCAAGTCCGCCTTGATGACGTCTCGCACGGGAAGCCCCGTTGCCAAGAAGGAGATATCTGTGGAGTCTATCGTTCCGGAGACTGCCGAGGTCGAGACGGCAAAGGAGGTCGTTGAATCTGCTCAGAAGGTCGAGCAGCCCGTGGAGGCCAAGACGGAGGTGGTAGAGCCTACCCAGGCACCAATTGCCCCGGAGCCTGTGGCCGAGGCAAAGATCGAGGAGTCTTCGTCGGATAAGACTTCCGAGCCGGAGCCCACCGAGGCCGGCGTGTCTGGATCCGACGGCGTCACGGCGGACCGCCCCGAGTCGCCCGAGTTCGATGACCTCACCCAGCAGACCGCGAGACTGTCCATCGACGAGACGGACAACCAGGAGCTCAAGAGCCCCGACGAGTTTGAAGAGATCCTCGCCGGCGAGAAGGAGACTATCGAGGAGCAGGCGGAGGCGCCGGTGAAGGCCGCCCGGGCGGCGGAGGCCAAGACTGAATCAGCATAAACAGTTTGTGTCGAAGAATTGTGGAGGTGGCGAATGTATAGTTGGAACCATTGGGGTGTGACATGATACCTGACCGACAAAAAGGCGTAAATTACTTCTTCCAAGAGTTTTTAGGGTTCCGGAGCATGGAGAAGCTGGTGTCTGGAGCCCAGATTAGTTATAGAGAATGGATATCACTTTCGAGACATTAAGACGTTTTAACTGGAGCTAACGGCCTGTTTGTTGCGAGGGAAATTCAACGGTTTGGGATCCTGCACCCCCTCGTCGTCTTTGTCTGCGAACCATGGCAAAGCTCTGGCAACGTGTCCGTGCCCGATATGGGAAGAGTAACGCAAAATGGTGTGTCCATGTATTCTCTAAAATACAGATTTTGTACAGTTTATGGAGGACAGTACTCCTACAGGGCTTCTGCAGGTCAGCCGTTCCGGTCTGCCGCATGGTGCCTTTTCCCCGAGACTCCGTCCGTTTTGAGGCCATCAAGCCTTCGTGATCCGAGGTTGTCGCCTCTTTTTTTTTTTCTTTCCCCGCGCCGTGTCTCTTGCCTCCCACTTCTCATATCCATTCATCCTCAGACCCGTTTACCTCGCGCGGCACAGCACCATCCCGCCGACTTTCCTGCTCAGGGCCTCCCTCGCCTCGAGCACGCCCCTGTCCGTCGCGAGGTACAGGCACTCCCCCAGGGTCAGGCCCTTGACGAGGCCGTTCTTGGTCGGGAACCCCCTGACGATGAGCTCGAGGTCCTCGATCTTGACGACGATGGGGCGCTTGGGCTTGGTGACGATCTTGAGGCCCTTGAGCACGGGCTCGTTGTTCCAGTACTTGAGCCCGAGCCAGAGGCGGCGGGTGGCGACGTTGGCCGAGGTGATGGGCTCGGGAGGCTGGGACATCTGCTCCGGCTCGGGCGGGGAGGGCCCGCCGCGGTAGATGGAGGATATGAAGCCGGAGCGGTGGAGGGCCTCGGCCAGGCGGAGGTTCTGGTTCGTGTTGACGATCGAGGTCATGCCGAGCCGGGCGCGGGAGGCGTTTTGGAGGTGCGAGCACATGTTGATGACGTGGATTAGGCCGCCCATCTTTGCGAGTTTTGTGTGAGCCGCGGCTCGGGTATCGTTGGGGAAGAAGGTTAAAGAGGTTGTCGCAAGAGGGGAGGTTGTCGCGTGGATATCTGTTGGAGGGGGAGAAGAAGTTAGTACTGCTGGGCGTGCGGACTGAATTGGACGGGATGATGCTCACCACGTGCCTCAATGAGGTTATTCACAGACAGATCTCGCCGCCTGGATCTTTCGCAATGGGAGTGTGGCGCGCGTCGTCGGGGGTGTGTGGACTGTCACCTCATACACATCCAATCTCAGGGAAGCTATCGCCAAATTTTTGGATCGGCCAACGGTCGAAAAAGCATGACTAAGCGTTGGGTTGGGTGCTTCCGCCGCGGTCGCAGGAAGTGGTCCGTGTTTCTTTGGGGGATCCACCCGAGGGGCTTGCTGCTTCCCCCACACCTCCTCGTCACCCCCGGCCCGGCCGTGTCATTGGCTGTGTTCGACTTCGTGTAAGCGCCGGGTTGACCACTCGATGCGACCACCTGCATGATATTACCCAGATACCAGCGCCGGGCAATGCGTGATAGATGCCGGTAGCTGTGCTCTGAGCAGCATGGGAACGCTGCAAGTGCAGCTTGTGAGGGATCCTGGGGGGCCTGCTCTCCCAGTGGAAGTAGTGTGACCGTGGTACGGTACCGAGAAGAAGCAAGAGCCTGTGAGAGGGAGAAGAAGAGAGGGAAAGAGGGCAAAACCCGCGGAGGAAAGCGAGAGGGGGGACGAAGCTACTAGTGGTGGTTTTTCTAGTCTCGTACAAGGAAACGAGGGAAAAAAAAGAGATATATTCCATCATCAAAGCGAAACCAAAACCTCACTCAACCCAAACACCACCACCACCATCCACGAGCAAAAGTCGCAAATCCCTCCTCCGCCCCCTCCATCCAGGTCGACAATCTCTTGTCCTTCCCGTTTCGCGCGTGGTCGAATCTGCAACAAACGTGCCACACTCTATTTCCGTCCTGTCCCTTCCTGGGCGCGCGCCGCGACTCGGGGCCTTTCTTGCGTCGCCTCCTGCTTCGCTGCCGCCCTTGGCCTTTGACCGAGGCGGGGTAAAATCGTCCACCACCAACAGCTCTTACGATTCTTTACAGCAGCGGCGGGGGGGAGATTGCGTACCTCTTGTTTGCTCGCCTGAGGCTCTGTCTTTTTTTTTTTAATATCTCCGAAAAAAGCAGGTCTATTTCGGGAGCAGGGACACTGGTCAAAAGAATGGCGACCCGGCCTGGCGAGGAGAACGTCGCTACTCTGTGAGCTTCTTTTCGTTCTTCCATCTTTCCCTCCTCCGGTGGCCGGCCCCTTGGTTTTGCCCACAGATATCGTCCGCGACGACTTCTTCTCTCATTATCGTTACAATGGCTGACTGGCCCGTCACGCTCACCAGCTTCGGAGACGTCCATTACTTCTACGGCCCTCCGACAAACAACCCGCCTCACCACCGCTTCGATAAGGGTTCCTACGTCTACCTCTTCGAGAACGCCAACGACCGTCGCGCGCGCATCGAGATTGCGAATCAGCCGGGGACGGACGACCAAGATGCCTTCGACGGATGTTGGTTCTCCCCGCTCCTGAACCGCGGAGGATGAAGGATGCTGACGATTGAGCAGTCCTTGACCAGACACACGTCCGGTATTCCTACAACCACCAGTGCATGGTGACCCTCACCGTCGGCGAGACCAGCGGCCAGTCCGAATGGCACCTGCCGACCTACGACCCGCACAACCAGAACAAGTACCACTACAAGCTGCATTCCCTCGACGTCTACTTCTGGAAGCAGGAGGACGCGCTGCAGTTCGTCAATGGCATCCGCAGGGTCCTCCCGCCGACACAGGTCGAGATCCTCGACGAGCCCGTGTCGCCATCGCACCACCATCACCAGCAGGCCGATCCCGTGAGCGCCGTGGTCCAGCAGCTCGAGCATGCCGCGGTATCTAACCCAACGTACGGTACCTCGCAGCAGCAGCCCCCCGGTGGCGCCGCGCTGGGCTTCCCGGGCCCGCCGACCTCCGCCGTCCCGGCGCAGCAGCAGAGTGCCCCGCCGGCCAGCTTCATGCCCATGGCGTACAACCCCGCCGCCCCGGCCGCCCCCGAGGCGATCCGACACCGGGAAAAGACCCCGCCGCCCGAGGACGACGGGGTTGACCCCCTCGCAGCAGCGGTCGCGTACGACGCGCAGGCCCCCTTCTCCCCAGGCTTCGTGCCGCCTCCCGGCTTCCAGTCCGGCCAGGTCGGCGGCGCCGGGCTCCCTCCCCCACCTCCGCCCCCGCAGCAGTTCGGCGCGCCGCAGCCCGGCCTTCAGCGCGCCGCGACTATGCCCGTCCAGGCGGTCCACGGCGGCCTCGCGTCGCCCGGTTTCACCTCGCCCTACGGTGGGCAGTTCCCCGGCACGCCAGGCCTACCTCCGCCCCCGCCGCCTCAACAACCTCCCCAACAGCAACAGCAGGCCATGCCGCAACCACAACAGCAGCAACAGCCCACCCCGCCGCCATCTTCCACGTCGCAATCCACGCCCCCAGTCACAAGCCCCGGCGGCGGTGCGGGGCCGCCGGGCGGGTACTCGCAGTACTCGTACGGAAACCAGCAGCAACCGGCGGCGGTGGACTATTCTGTGCACTCGCAGGTGTACCGGCCGACGGAGCAGGAGGCGGCCAAGTACAAGGGGTACATGGTCAAGCCGGAGCCGGCGGGCAAGCTGGAGCAGAACGCCGGACGGCTGGAGAGGGGCGTCTCGGGCATGCTGAAGAAGTTTGAAAAGAAGTTTGGCTAATGTTTTCCGGGCGTGCGTGCGTGTGTGATGTGGCGGGATGCCCGAGATAATTTGTCACGAACTAATACAGAGAGATTCGCAAGAAGGCACAATGGAATTGAAACTTTGGATACACTAGATCATCGCGAGAGCTTACCATCAGCATGGCGAAAAAAATGATGCACGTTTCATTCATAGTCACTCGTTAATGTCGTTCTCGCCCCGAGGCACGGCTGTTGTATCCGCAATGACTCCGTTCAGGTCTTGCAACGAGTGCGAGCGCTCTTGGCAAGGATTTTCAAATCACTCTGACAGCATCTCCTCGTCCCTAGGGCTGGAGCGGCGTATTCTACGTCATGCACGGATGCAGAGACAACGTGGTGGCCTGGAAGGATGCTTGGATGCGCAGCATTGGGGGCCGGAAGCCACCAAGGGTCGAGGTGCGCCCGTGGCGGAGTGTCAGAGCCTCCCTCTTCTTCTCGGTAGATCGCCGGGAATTGTCTGTCCTGTTGTTGCTTGCGTTGGTTGCGTGGAGGCAGGCTCACAGGATTCGGAGTGCAGAATGCGGGAGGCTGATCCTTCGCAGCAGCAGCAGTCTCGGTGGCACAACAGCCCCTCTTCCTTGGTCATTGATTTGAGTTTCCCTGAGTTGCTCCGGCTGGAAAGGCGACGGTGCTTCGGTGACTTTTGTCAGTTAGCTCAATTCCTCGTCAATTACGGGCGGAATGAGGGCGCACGCAGTCGGGAGAGTGTGTCAGTGTCCGTTTGGCTCGTATAAACGAAGCTGTGGCACGTTGGCAGAGCAATCCAACGTTGCGTCGCGCCTGGCCCGATGCGGGACGGACTCTACTACATGGTGCTGCGGGTGTTGGGCGTTGGGGACCGGCGCGCTAGAGGCCGCCATTTTGGTCCAAAATCTCGTCCGACCCGAGGCACGACCGGTTGGTCCTATGGGAAGCGTGGTCCATGATGAGGGAGGAGCGATGACGGGATGATGGCAGGCCGTCGTTGTGGTCAGCGCTACTCTCTTTCAGCTGCCAATGAGAGGGCGAGGACGGGCGATTGGCCGCTTTAAGACGACGTGCAGGTAAGTCTTAGACAGCCGATGCGTCTTGTCTTAGACCTGCGTTGAAGCCGGGCATCCGCCCCTGACGGTAAGGCGTTGGGCGCGTCCTGGGGAACTCGGTGCTCGGGCAGGTGGTCGCCAAGGGGAGATTCGCAATCATGCGTCAAAACTCGGAGCATGGCTGGAAGAAGGCATCAGCAGGGCATACATGGCTGTGCCGTCTCGACCACGACCTGGGAGTCTTCAGTTGGCAGCGCCAGCCACGAAATCGAGGTGGGATGAGGCGGTGCCGCAGTGGCGGGGCATCCTTGCTATCGCGCGCAGAAGAAGTCTGGCGGTTGGCGTTCGTTCGCGCTTTTTGCTTCCCATCCTAGGGCCAGGGGTGTCCCCTGTAAGGTCTGTGGGCGACAGCGCATGCGCATGGCTTTCGAATTTGGAGAACCAAACGGGAGAATCAAGGCGGTGGCTGGTGAGGAGCGTTAGGCTGGTTGTCGCTGTGGTTGTCTGGCTGTTGCTCTGCTCGAACTTGGAAGGCTGGCGATCGCGCCGTGCGTGGTGCTTCTGTTGCTTGAAATAGTATACAGGTATCCACAGCGCGAGCAAGTCTGGAGATGGAAACGACCCTTTCTTTCTTTGCGATGCGCTCGCTTCGAATGGATCGCTGGTGGGGAAATTGACGCTGTCGATGGACCGAACCAAGCCGGTTGGCGGCATGGACTCCACGGAGACCTTATCGTTCCTCAGGAGCGGCACCCCTGATCGCTGCTAAACTCGTGTTGCGGCAGCAAGTGACAGAAGCCAAAAAAACAACAACCATGCCCTTGAAGATGGGTCAGGGTTGGGCTACCTAGTATCCGTAGTAGCAACTTGGTGAGTAGCCATAGCAGCCGCCGCCGCATTCAGGAGCAGGAACGGATGGTGCCTGTGTCGTCGTCAGGTGGCAGAGGGTGTTTCGTCTGATGTCACCTCGTGGACCCGAGTCAAGGACGAGATGGTAGGTCCCGGGTCCGGCTCGCCCAAGGTCGCGGAAGAGCGTCTGAACCGGCGGGATCGAATGGAACCGTTGCAACGAGCCAGGACAGCCGTGGTTCGAAAAGACGGCGCTCCGGGCAGGCAGGGCTTGGTGCGAAGGCGCGCTTTCTCGAAGGCTGAAGCTAGCTCGATGGAATGTCACTCAAGGTAAGGTAAGGTGATGGCTTTTTGGCAGCAGCAGTAGCTCCAACCACGCCTGCACCGCCCGGCACCGCCTCAAGCCCCGAGACTGTGGGTTGGGGTTGGGCTGACTGGGACCGGACGACAGTCTTGGTGTGTGTCTTGGAGTCTTGGGGTCTTGGAGATCTTGGAGCTTTAGAGGGGTGGTGGAGAGGGGAATGACGCAGCGGCGATCACCTCCTCGCGTCTTGTCTTCGGATGCGGGACGAATAGGCGATGGCTATCTGATGATGTTGGCGGTGCGCGCGCGGCCTTGCTGTCGTAAGGTAAGGCATGGATGTATGGATGGCGTGGTAGGTATCGACATGGTGATGTCGGTGAAGCCCGGCGGCATTCCGCTCGCTGTTGCCGTATCCGTACGAAGCAGACAGAGTACAGAGAACCGTAAAGCGAAGCAGGCAGGTTAATAAATCGAAGAAAACAGAGACGTCGGTTCCCGAGGTTGACGGACGCAGGCAGGGCTCTTCCCTACTCGCGGCAATGTTTCGCGCGGTAGCACCCGAGTCGAGTCGCGTCGAGTCGACAGAATTCGACAGAGAAAGGGAAGGAAAAGAGACTGTGAGGCGATGCCTTGGTATTCAATTGGATTGTACCGTGAGGTACCTTGTGTACTATGCGTAGGTATAGTAGATACCTCCCGTCGGTGCATCCGGCAACGCAACCCACTTTGAGGCATACACGAGCCCTCGAGGCGGGTCTGCAGAACACTATACGCTGTAGCGGAACCTAAGCAGCTGAAGCACAGCACAACAGAAAGACAGAGCACAGCACAGAACTTACTCTGTCGTCGGGTTGCATCTGCACTGCACCGACCTCCAGCACGTCCTTCATGAGCATCATCAATCCGGCGACGATACCTTGCCAGCAAGAGTGGGCAGGGCAAGCTTGACGCACCTGCAACTGCACCTGGGGCTGACGGGACGGGACCTGACTGAGGTGACGCTGCTGCCTCCGGGTCCAGGCCCACCCCCCCTCCACTCTCCCGCTAATAAGGTGGTGGGTGGGTTCCATTCCATTGCCCTTCAGCAGGTCCCCTACCACCCTGGTGAGGGTACCTCTCCATAGGCGGTAATAGGTGCCTGCTACGGAGTACCACTTGGTCTGCACAGCACATGCTGCACCGCGCCCACCAGCCTCGCACTCCCAATCCGCCCGCACCTTGCCCGCCCGCCTGCTACCTACCTATGCCCAAAAAGACCCTCGTACACTAAGGTACCCGGTCCTGGTCCTGGCCCTGGTCCGCTCCTGGTGCTGCGCTGCAGCACTTTGTACTTGTTGCACTGCACCTGCACTGCACTGTACCGTACCGCTCTGCACCGCACCTTCCTCACCTCGCTCACCTCACTTGCATCTTTCCGACCAGCAATCTCGACGCCCTCTCGCTTTTCTTTCCTCCTTCCCGTCCGACACGCATCCCTTTTCGAACTTGCCACCTACGTGCAAACCACGAATCGTTCTGTCTTCGTCACTATCGCGATTCCTTCTCATACCACCTGCTGTCGTCGTCGCCGAGTCTCTCAATGTCCCAGCTTTGACGCTTATTTTTCGCTCTGCGCAGCTGGGAGGCCCCGCCTTGTTCCGCTTCCCGCCTGGCCTCACCACAGTCAGTAGACATCGAACCGACACGCCTACCGACCCATCCGTTCCGCCGTCGCTCGTTTTGCACACGCAATGTATCTCAACATGCCTCCCGGCCTGCAGAGCCTTGAGGCCAGGACTTTGCAGCGCCGGGACGACGGGGTTGACGCCAGGAAAGTCACCATCATTGTAAGTTTTTCCGCTTCCCCAGTCATGCCACGCCTCCCAGCCTGCGACCCGAGTTGCTGACCTCTACCGCCACGCAGGGAATTCTAGCCGGTCTGGTCCTCATCATCTTTCTCACATTTGTCATCTTTTCCTGCCGCGCATCGCGCCAAAACCGAAGAGGTCCCGACAATTCTGGTGGTGGATTTTTGAAAATATGGAATACCGGTGGCGCCTCGAGAAGCAGATATCAGCAGGCCCAGGATGAGACGTCCAACTCGACTGAGCAGCTGGCTAGCCGCCGCTCCCGTTCGCGCCCGACTTCTGTCGCCTTCGATGCCGCTTCCACCAACCAGTCCCAGACCGACGCCCGCTCTCCTAACAGCGCCGTCAACCGCAACACCTCCATTCGCTCCGTCATGACCCTGCCGGCTTACAGGCCCGATGCGAACGACAACGAACAGGTATTGGGCCGCGAGGGTGAGCGTGGAGGCGTGGACGTCGTCATCGAATACCCCACCGAGGAGAACGAGGAGGAGTTGCGCGACCAAGAGATGGAGGCCCTGTACCAGATCCGTCTGGCCCGGCGTCAGGAGCTTGCCGAGCGCGAGGAGAGGAGGCGGGAGCGCCGCGAGGCTCGGGAACGCGGAGACCATGTCGCGTTGGAGGACATCCGGGCAAGGGCTCGCAACGCCAGCAACAATAGCGTCGTCGCCGTCTTGCGCGAGGAGCACGAGCGCCTGAAGAACGAACGCCAGCGAAATGTTTCCAGTGTTTCTTATGCCGACCTTGGTGTTGCCCGTCACGACGGCACCCGCATTCGCGCCAATAGTACGGAAAGCGAGAGGATGGGTTTGCTGTCGGACGCTGCTAGCATCGCTGCCACATCAACCAGGTCCGCCGCCGAGTCTGCCCACAGGAGGGGCCGTAGCGCCAGCTCCGTCATGAGCATCGAAAGCGATCTTCCCTCTCCGGGTCTCCCCAGATCTCGGGCGAATTCCCGACCCGATACGCCTCGACTGGACACTCGCGCCGGTTCCACCCCGGAAATCGTCGAGGCGGATGTGGGAGAAGCTGGCATACCCATCTACTCCCCGCCCGGCTACGATGAAGTTTCGCTTGACGATGACCGTTCTCGAAGCACCACGCCTCAGCCGACCACCGAGCCTCCCCCGACCTACCCTGGCCCGGCCCAGCAGCGCGCAGAGAACCTTGCCGCTAACATGGCCGGTTTGGCTGCAGAGGAGCACCCGCACGACGATGCGCCCCGGCAAGAGCAGAGGCGGATACCACAATTACCCAGCTTACGACTGCAGCAACTGCCGCAGATTGTGATCGAGCCCTCGAGCGCCAGGCCGTACGACAGGTGATGGCTGGCTCTGCGTGGGTACAAATAAAATTTAACCGGATGATAAACGGCTGGAACTAATGATCCTCGGTGAAGACGAGCACATGCTTGGAGGCCATTTTGATACATATAGGGCCCGATTGGGCAATCTGCATACATGTTGAGTCAGGGTTGCTCGGTTGGAGCGCCGACGTCTCATTTGTATAATACCTTACCAGCAAACTGGATATCGGCGTTGGGCGAAACTCGGTCTGGATGGGGCGAGCTGTAAAGGATACCAAAGCGAGTTGTTGAGCAAGTAGCGCAGCGCCTCGGCAGCCTACGTGCCCGAGAGAACAATAACATTTTTCGATTTCAAAAAACAGATGAACAATCCGAGAGAGTCGGTCTTATCCTTTCCGACTTCTGGATGCCGTCATGAGAGGTCAAAAGCACACATTGCACTTCTAAGTTTTGAAGTCGGGAATTGCAAGCCCAAACAACCTTTGGGGGGTAACTTTGAACATTGACACCCAGGCAAAGACCAGCCGAAAATGACGCCATGACAAACAAAGGTAGACTTAATCGACCCGAGCAACTAAAAGAAGCGGACTTATCAGATCGCGGCCGCATCACTCAGCCTGCTTTGCGGTCTAGCTTGATAGACTAGAGTTTGGCAAGTATTATCAACAAAGCGGGTACTCGCTTATCTAGGGCATATGGTGTAGTGGTATCACATCCGCTTTGCAGTCTCTACAATCGATTGTGTGCGGAAGGCCCAGGGTTCAATCCCCTGTGTGTCCATAACCTTTTGCTTTTTGGTCTTTCTGACCCAGATTTTGCACCTCTCTCGTCTTTCTGCTTCATTATTTCTTTTTCTTCCTGGAAGTGGTGGTTGATGGTGCACGCGGTTCGGCCTTTCGGAGGTCGGTTTTCTTCAGCACGCGCTCTGTCCACCTCGCGGTTGGTAGGTTGGTGTGGTGGGTGACGCGATATTTTATCCCAAGGCAATCACTTGTCCATCCTTTAGATTCAAACCTTGTGATTACTGACTTGACTAGCGGGCGACCTTAAAAGATGAGACGTCAATTACCTGGGTATGTAAATAATGTTCTAGTCGTGACGCAGAACCAAGCTGCGTAGCGCAATATAATCTCTCGAAAACGCCAGAGCCTAAATACCGATCCTGTCCCATCCGCCTACCGTTTTCAAACGCCACTCTCAAACGACAGCGAAATCTCAAATCCAGTGATCATCCAGCGCGCGGTTCCCGTCGAGGTAGTCGTACACCTGCTTGGGGTCCTTGCACACGTGCTTCGCGTCCCACCCGTCGCTGCCCGTAAACCCCGGTGGGAAGGTCGTCTGCGTCCCCTCGAGCGCGACGTCGCCGGCGCAGAGGATCGCTTGTCGCAGATACTCGAAGCAGTGCTGCAGGTGCCACCCGCCCTCGGCGCCCTCGGTGCCCTCGGGGATGTGCGAGTGCATATCGACGTCGGCGGTGCCGTTGACCGTGAGGCCGGCGTAGCTCTCGAGGATGGCGAAGAGGCAGTGCAGCTGGTGCGTCATGGAGGTCGTGAAGACGGTGCGGGGCGCGAATTCGGGCAGCGGTACGGGGAGGTTGTTGAAGGTGGAGGCGTTTTTGATTTCGAGGTAGCCGAGGCCGCGGGGCACGATGGAGAGCCAGTTTTGCTGGTAGGAGGTGTTTGTGAAGAAGGACTTTGGGTCGTCTGGGACGAAGTCTGTCGTTGGGTGGAAGGTTGTGATCTGCTGGGAGACTGAGATACAGAGTCAGTTGCGGAAACTTGCTGATGTGGCGGAGAGGGTAGGAACTCACACTTGGGTGCGAAGCCCGTCAAGTCGCCCACGGGCTCGAGACGCTTGTCATAAGCCGGGGTTTGCATTTGATATCGTCTCTCTACTAAGAGGCCGACGATGACGAGGAGCAAAGCCGTGTCGAGCAGCCACCGCCAGCGGCGGAGGGCGGCGCATGCTCTGGCGCAGCGGCAGCGCTTTCGCCCTCCTTCGATGTCTGCCTTCTTCCAGCACTGGTTTTCTTCTTCGCTGAGAAGAGAGACACTGATGTCGGTCATGGCATCGTCGTGGGGGTCGTCGTGGCGGACGTCGGTGTATTGTGAGGTGTCGGGCTTCATGACGTCCCGAGTGTATTAAGACGCGGACGAGACGGCAAATAACGGGAAGCCAAAAGATGGACAGCTACTGACTGATCCAGTCCGTTCCCATGAAAGAGCTATAGTAATCAGATTGAGAGAGTCAAGCCCCAGGCTTATCGGATCTTGAGCTCCCAAGAGCTCGGTTGAAGCGAGGTAGGTAACTAAGGTAACAGAATACAAAAGGAGGACTCTCAGACTTCTGAGTTGCCGTCCGGGGTGCAAAGAAATACGACATCATGTTCCCCCAGAACTTGAAACATCCACTGGGCTGATATCCATACCAAGACGGGCGACGCGTGGTGGTGCTCTGAAGGGGATCCGACACTCCGTGTCTGAGGTGGGCGGATGCGGGAAGTGGGAACTGCAGAACCCGTGCGGCGGCGTTACTGGGCGCCGAAGGGGGGCAAAGGCTTGTTTCCCGTGTGGCTTTGGGCTTGGACGCGTGTATTGCCGCGTGTTGGACCTTGTTTGTCGCTATAGAAATTTCAAGCGAAGGTGATGGTGGGAATTGGGGCCTATTACGCTAGAGAGCTCGGTGGTGCGTTGTGTAAAGGGCGGCGGGCCGCCCAGGCGAAATAAGCATAACTGTCACCATTCCATCTGTTGCACTGGCGCACTCGGGCCGTGCTAGCTGTACGCTTTGTTTCGATACGCTAAAACGGAAAATTGAAAAACATTCGCAGGCGCAAAACGTTTAATTCGCATCTTGAGTCGGCAGCTGGAACAGCAAGACAAAAAAGTAACAGGTTATGAAAAATGGCAAAAGAACATGACAACTGTGAGATTCGAACTCACGCATCTTGCGATACCAGAACGCTATCCTCTGGGAGGATCAAGCTTTTGACACTTGAGTCTGGCGCCTTAGACCGCTCGGCCAAGTTGCCCGCTGACGAAATCAGATCGGATTGATGATCGGGCCGGCGAGTTCAGCACCTAAGCTGGCTCGCCTCGGCTTCGCTAGCTTTCACGCTCGATTCGTCCGAAGTCTTCGCAGAGTTCGCGACCAGAGTTCAGTGTTGCTGGCTCCATCCCTGCTCCATACTTTCCGCATTACTTGATGTCGTCTTTTATCTCACGGTTTGAAGCCAATTGGCTTACACCATCTACGTGCCGAACGGTTCCAGACCAGCCTCGGCAATTGTCGCACCGCCGAGATGCTGTCGATGCCGCCATCGTCAGGAAGGACCCGGCAATCAGTCGAGGCCCCAGCGGACCGGGAAGGCTAAGCTCGACTGGGCTAGCCGATGGGAACAGGGCGAGTTCTCAAGAGGACGGGAGTTGACATCGGCAATCTCGCCGGCGCGTTCGCTCTGGCCTGCACGCGGCGGTTGTTCTTGCTGCAACCTTGCGCAGTAGTCATCGTCCCAGGACGAGCTAGTTGTCATCATGATCATGATGGCCGGCACATGATCTCTAGTCTGCAGATCAGAGACAAAAGTCGGGGTTTTGAAGCAAACAACCAGCAAATGTACGTCTCGAGGGGGGCTTCCTTTGCGTCGGGTGCGTCTTCCGACAGCAACCCTCCCAGACCCTAACACCGCCCTCCCGGGACAAGTGGCGGGGAAATAGCGAATCTCATTAACAAAGAAAATTTCCCCTGGCTGGTTGGCCCTTGGGGTCGGTATCTGGAGAGGCGAAACAGTGGACCCCGGTGGTGCAATAGCAACCCATTCTTCTTCTCTTCTGCATCTTCTTAAATAATCAGCAGGGGGCTCGGTGACCTTTGCCGTCTCCCGCTCCCGATTTCTAATACACACTCCCTTTTTGCTCCTTGGTGAGACGAGGATAACACCACGATCGTTCGGAACTACGAGTGCTCTGGGGACTGACTCTTTTGGATGTCGCAACGGACTAATACTTGATGTCTAATTCCCCATCCGTTTGAAGCCCAAGGCATAGGGAAACGCAGAGATCGCCGCGAGGGTAGCAACGAAGCAAGGTTCGCACGCCAAGACCGCGCGAAGAATAAGCTTCTCGGCTCATCAACACGACGAAAAAACACGAGACGAACCATGGCTTTTTCGGAGCCAGCTCCGGCGGCCCGCACCGATGAGAAACATCCCTCCTCCGCCCCGGCCCCGGGCCTCCGCTCAGACAACAACCCGTCCGAGACGACACTAGCACCCGTCCCCGATGACGACGACGTCAACGACCCCGACAGCCCTCGAATCACCGCCACCACCTCCCGCCCGGGGCCCGTCCCGGACGGCGGCTGGGAGGCCTGGCTCCAGGTCCTCGGCTCGTGGGTCATCCTCGCCGACACCTGGGGGCTGGTCAACACCTTCGGCGTCTACCAGACCTACTACGAGCGCACCCTCGACGCCACGCCCTCGGCCATCTCCTGGATCGGCTCCCTGCAGGGCGCGCTGCTGATGATGGTCGGGCCCATCTCCGGACCCCTCTACGATGCGGGCTACTTCCGCGAGCTCCTCTGGGCCGGCATCTTCCTCATCCTCCTCGGCCAGTTCATGACCTCGCTCTGCACGACGTACTGGCAGGTCCTCCTGTCGCAGGGTGTCTGCATCGGCCTCGGCTGCGGCCTGACCTTCCTCCCCTCCACGGCGATCCTCAGCCAGTACTTCGAAAAGCGCCGCGCCTTCGTCATCGGCATCGCGTCGACGGGGTCCCCGATCACGGGCATGGTCTTCCCCGTGCTGTTTGGCCGCCTCGAGCCCGTCATCGGCTTCGGCTGGGCCACCCGCGTCATGGGCTTCATCCTGCTGGGTCTGTCCGTCATCCCCGCCGTCTCCATGCACACCCGCCTCCCGCCCTCGGGCCGCAAGCGCTCGCTCGTCGACACCACCGCCCTGCGCGACCCGGCCTTCATGCTCGTCATGCTCGGCTCCTTTTTCGGCTTTCTGTCCATGTACATCGCCTTCTTCTACATCCAGCTCTTCGCCGTCAGCCACGAGATCGGATCCGCGTCCTTCTCCACTTACTTTGTTACGCTGCTCAGCGCGGGCAGCATCCCGGGGCGCGTGATCCCCAACTACCTCGCCGACAGGCTCGGGGCGCTGTACATACAGATATCGCTAGCCGCGGGCGCGGCCGTCATGATGTTTGCGTGGCTGGGGATCCGCGACATGGCGGGCCTGGTGGTGTTTGCCATCATCTACGGCGTCTTCTCCGGTGGCATGGTCAGCATAGCGCCGAGCGTCATCGTCAGCCTGTCGCCCGACCTGGGCCGCGTCGGCACCCGGATGGGCATGATGTTCTTCACGTCGGGCATCTCCATCCTCATCGGCACCCCCATTGCTGGCGCCATCGTTGGCGGTTACAGCGACCCGGAGTGGCAGGCCATGATAGGGTACGGCGCCGCGGCCCTTACGTTGGGCTCGATGTGCTATACTCTGGCCAAGATCTTTCAGTTGAAGAAGGCCAGGGCCATCAAGGCGTAGGGCTTCTGACATGTTGTTCGCATTTCAAACGGTACACTTACACACATTCGCACACATGTGGACATACGTGTAACATATACCCATGTACTATCTCGATAATCAAGGCTTGTAAAATTTTTCGTCATTTGTTTTTCTTGCAGCAAACGTGTCGTTAAGTCAGTCTCGTGTCCACCACCAGGCTGCGACTCCTGCAATCACTGTCCCAAAGACAACTGCCCACCTCTTCGCCCCCCTTAAAAGCTGCTCCTTTGCCAGGGCCTCGATAGCATCACCGTCGTTGATCTTGGGAAACGGAACGTCCGGGACAGGTTTGCCGAGCGCCTTGCACAGCGGACCCCAACCTTCCTTGACGTCAAAGAAGAGCAGTTGGTCAGCAGGGACTGTCCTCTTGAGCCACGCCTGGTGGATGTCCCACGTGCTGCGGTCCGGCACGGGACCCGAGTGCGGGAACAGCTCGTGCCACCGGGTCCTGGACAGGACGTCGATGTACCGCGGGAACCAGCGCATGGTCGGCACCAGGAAGAGGGCGAACGAGAGGATGGATTGAAGTGACGCGTCGCCCGTCTTCTGGATGCTCCGAACCCAAGCGTCCGGGTCACGTACGGTGCAGATCACCAAAACTCCCGGGTGCAATTGCAGCAGCTCCTCGGTGAAGAGCAAGCCGGGGACGTCGACGGCGGCGGCGTAGCCGTCGGAAAAGTGGTGCCGTAAGGTGTCGTCGACGACCTTCTCGTCAGCGGGGGACCGGACGGGCGTGTGCTCGAGGGCGCGGATCCACGAGCGGATCTCCGACTCCGGGCCGCGCGTGATCTGGGTGCCGCCGTGGTGGACGGGCCCGCCGAGGAGGATCTCGAGCGCCTTGCTCAGGGACGCAGTGCCGGTGCGCGGCAGGCCGGCCGCGATAACCTCGAGCTTGGTGCCGGGCTTCGGCTTTGAAGCTTCTTGTCCCATGGTAGTTTTGGTATGCCTTTTGGGTTTCTTCCTCCGCTTCTAGTCGACGAGGGAGAGAAAAGAGGGAGAAAGTGGTGATGTCTAGGAAATCTGCGAGACAACCTAGCTTCTGCCGTCAGCTTACCTCAGATGGGACTCTCGTCAAACCCCTGGACCGGTGCCACGTTTAGCAATTCCATTGTAGGACAGAGGTGGTATATCTACATATCAGCGGTTGTCGGGCTTCCAATGGTTCCAGAAGGCTTTTTTTTTGTTGAGGAGCCGAAGTTCTTCAGCAGACGATGCCACCAGTTCCCGGTGAGCGTCGGTGTACAGTAGACAAAAAGCTCACCGAGATTGACTGGGGCAGCATCAGAGATCGAGATGCAGCATTCTGCCAGCTTCCATGGAGATAGCTTAATATGGATCCGAGAAGTGACGAACAAGCACATTTCGATACAACAGTGACCGACTCATGAGCTGCTGCGTTCGCGCGCGGTTCCCGTGGCACCGGTGCCAAGTTCGTCCTATCACGGCCGCACCCGGGACGTCGCCCCGTCGGGTGCTGCGTGTTGCTGATTCATCTACAGATTAAGTTGCTGGTGTAGCTTAGCAACGCTTAACTCAGACCGATATTGAGCGTTACCTAAGAAGCTCTAGTGTTTGCGCCGCATGGGCCCACAAATGCTGACAGCTTGGTAAGGATACGTACCTAGTACCTTATGTAAGGTGCGTATCGAGCTTCGCGCACTGTCTGTTTGGTGATCTGATTTGATCTTCCTTCCATCAGACGAGAATCGTCGACGGGCATCTGCATCTGCAGCCGTCCGGCGTCTCGCGAGAGACCTCGAACCAGTCGGCTCAATCGAGTGTACGGAGGTTGGTACCTGGTCCGATCCAACGCCGAGATTCCCTCCAAGCCTCAAAGCCCCCCAAATAACCATTGCGAACGCAGTGCCGCGCGCGACCTCCCCGAGGGGACGAATCACAAGGGCCCGGCAAAGACGACAAGGAGGCAGCTAGAGAGGGATCGCTGGTGTATTTCGTAAGGCTTATGGGAATTCTGGGTGTGTTGTTAAGCACTTATTCAGCGCCGTGCCTTTCTGGCACGGACGTACCCGTCGAGATTGCAGTTTGACAGGGCTCGGATGGAAGAGAGGGAGGTGTTCTCCGGCTAGCTGCCAACACACCCAAATGAACCTTGCATTGTGCGGTTTGCATCATGACGCCAAAATGGAAAGCACCATCTTTCTCGGGTCTCTGCCTTCCTTGCTTCGAGCTGATGTGCCTATCGCATCTTGCCTCGTCGGTGGTGACTGCCCGCACTGGACGCACATGTTACCTTATCTCCAGACCCGTGTTACTTTAGGAAAGAACGAGTAGTATACTGCGTCTACTCCGTACTTGCCCTGCGGAAGGTGTTAGGTTGGCGGTCGTGTACGGATACACAGTGCAGTCTACGTACCTATCTAGGTACGTTCCCTCCTTCAAGCCCCGCAATTGGATGGGGTGCAGCGCCCCGCATGGAGGGGAACCACCCGATGTACCTCCTCGCTGAATTCCGTCCGTACTTTTTGGTGATTATTTTAGTGTAAGCTACCCAGACGCAAGTACCTTGAGTAAAGCTAGGTAAGAGAAGCTCCCCCTCGCATGGCAGCTTCCATCGTACCGTCCGTCTGCTTACCACGCCTTAGCTGAGCAGCTTTCCATACCGCGCGGCCACGACCTCCAGCTTCTTGATGTCCCACTTGGCCGAACGACCCTGATGAAACCGCATCGCGTAGGCCTGCCATCGTCATTCCAGTACTACGCCTCCAGGGGTGCCCGACCTTCGGCACGCGTGGCTCATTCGACATGTTTTCTGCTTGCCAATCTGCAGAGCTATTAGCGTGCCATTGATGATGCAAGACGCCCGTACCCATCCCCCTCCCCCCCTCTGCCCCCCTTCCGGCGCTGGGCAACGGCCGTCGAAGGGAATGGCCGATATAAGAAGATGCCGTTCTGCCCTTCGCTGACATCTCTCTCGAATCCTCCCTCTTCAGTCCCTTCTTGTTGAGCACTCACCCGCAACCTCGATACCCAAGTTTCTCCTTTTTTCAACCTCTCGCACAGACACAAATCATCCACCATGGCTCCCAAGATCGCCATCGTCTACGTGAGTAACTACTTCTTCTTTCCCAATCGGGCAATTTTCTGTCCCACGCTCTGCCAGCTCCCGTCGTCTGGCCATGGTACTGCTCTCCAAGAGAGTGCCATTATACATGCCACACTACACATCACTGCCGTCGCATAGGCACTCTCTTGATAAGATTGCCCGCACCGCAACCCCTTGAACCAACCCCACCATGATCGCCCAACTCAACTCCAAGCGCCCTGGAGCCTGTCAATAAGATCCTGTTGCTAACGCCGTGCTTCCCCAATAGTACTCCATGTACGGCCACATCCGCCAATTGGCCGAGGCTGAGAAGAAGGGCATTGAGCAGGCCGGCGGTACCGCCGACCTCTTCCAGTAAGCTCCCCCTCCCCGAGCTATATACACCGTCGGAAACCTTGTGCCTAACATCTCGTCTCAGGGTCCCCGAGACACTCCCCGAGGAGGTCCTCGCCAAGATGCACGCTCCCCCCAAGCCCACCGACGTCCCCGTCCTCGAGGACCCCGCCACCCTTGAGAGCTACGACGCCTTCCTCATCGGTATCCCCACCAGATACGGCAACTTCCCCGCCCAGTGGAAGGCCTTCTGGGACAAGACCGGCAAGCAGTGGAGCTCCGGCGGCTACTGGGGCAAACTGGCCGGCCTCTTCATCTCCACCGCCTCCCTCGGCGGCGGCCAGGAGTCCACCGCCATCGCCGCCATGTCCACCTTCGCCCACCACGGCATCATCTACGTCCCCTTCGGCTACGCCAAGGCCTTCCCCCAGATGACCGACCTCAGCGAGATCCACGGCGGCGGCCCCTGGGGCGCCGGTACCTTCGCCGGAGCCGACGGCTCCCGCCAGCCCTCCGAGAAGGAGCTCGAGATCGCCACCATCCAGGGCAAGAGCTTCTACGAGGTCGTCGCCAAGCACGTCGGTTGACTGCATGGCAGCGATGCCGCCGCCACGGCGGGTAACGGGGCGAACGGGGCCGACAAGCCGGCCCCGGCCTCGGCCGAGAAGGTAGACCCGCCGGCGACGGAGACCCGCAAGGCCCCGAGGGAGTTGGACGAGGACGACGTCAAGTCGGGACCGTGTGGACTGCCTAACAAGTGCGTCGTGCAATAAGCACCGCAATTTAATGCCGTAAAATGATGAGGATAAAACAATATATTAATAATTCCCCCCTATGTCCAAGTCAACCTGCTGCTGTGACCGTGCGCCGGAGTTGCCCAACTTTGACCATGCCGAAGACGCCCGTCGCGAGACGTACGTCGTCGTAAACAATGTGGTCGGAGCAGGGTCCGATTGATTAACATTCGCCGCACAGGGGCGGGGTTCATGGGGCCTGCACACCCTCACGAAGCAGGACGGATCCTACTCGGCTGACTGCGTCCTAGGCAAGCGTACGTGAGCCGGCCTCGAGGTACCTTGATACTCGTATGAGCACCACGACTGAATCTCTTGGAACACGCGTATGACATGCCGAAAGGCACCAGGCAGTGTGCCCCGTAGATCATGCCCATTTGCTCGGCGGAAACCTGGGGAAAGATGGGCTGTAATAGTAGTGTAGACCTCACGATTTGCTTCTTTTCGACGAGACTGCCGATATAATTGAATATCTCGCCTATAACCCAACCCCAAGTGCCGTACGTGCATGCCTATGCCGAGCGTCAGAAGCTGGGGCCCAGTTCCCGAGGAGTCCTCGTCGATCACACACTATTATTGAGTTTCCCCCGCCGCGCGTTTCGCGGCCGTGCGTGATGGTGATGACACCCGAGGGTTTACCGCGGACAAACTCCGCAGGATACTGGCGCAAGTGAACATCAAGTCTTCATGGAATTGGACGTGGCTTTAATTTTCTCACTATCTATTTATGTAACGCCAATGACCATGCACATCATTCGCCTTGTGTGAAGGCGCCCTGGAAGCAAGCAACAGTACATATGAAAAGCACACACCGTGGTGCTGACCATCTACATGAACAGAACGTTTCTCTTATCCTTTGCGTTGATCATAGTGTACTCGGCGAACACTGGATCCTTGTTGCTCGTGCTCAGAGTAACTGAGAGTAGGTTGGGCTCGGTCCACGTAGCGCGCAGACCGCGAGATTCGAGGCGCTCCCACCAGTCGAGGTACATGTCGGACGTCACGCCATTCCATAGATGGATCTCCACCATGAACTGTCCGATGGGTAGATCCTCCCCTGCTGATATGGGGAAGTCTTCGCTAAGAGCATCCATGGACGCGTATTCGGAACCTTCAATGTCCATCTTGAGGATGTCACTGTGGAATTCAAGTCAGCGTCTAAACCAAACTTGGGCAGGCCATAGAACGCAGTATCATACACGTAGTCGTGACCGTTCATCTTCATCAAGTCGGCGATGCTGTAGAAAGGAGGGTCGTGCGCCTTATCCGTCTTTCCCGCGATGCCGGCCTGGAGGAAGTGGGCTCTGTCGCGATTCTTCGGCGAAACCTGCTCGCCAAAGTCGACGACGGAGAAGTCGTAGGCCCAGACGACGCAGTTGGTACGCTCAAGCATCTCCTGCTCTGAAGTTGGCATACTTGATCAGCAAACAGCCACAAGCTAGAAGCATGTTCCGCAGGGCACTCACCGAAGCTCGACTCATCACGCACACCGAACGAGTAGATAACACACTCTCGGTTCTTGGGGAAATTGACGTACTGCGACATGCCGCACACCCACTTGCCGCCGTCTCCCATACGGCCGACGCGCTCCATTTCGTGGGGGCAGCTGTACGTCGCGGGGGTGAAGTCCCAGATAGTGTAAGGGGTCTTCACATACGTCTCCTGGTCGTAGCACGGGAACCTTGGACGGCAAGGGTTAGCAACAAGGTTGCCAGATAGGAGTATCCAGGGCGGGGGAAGGGGGTTGAGTTGCATACAGGGGCATCTTGGAGGAGTCGCCCCAGTCGGCGGCAATCATCTCGTGGCGCTGTCTGACAGTCTTCTCGAAGCTCGCCTCGGCGTAAGCCAGGAAATCGCGCATCGGAGCACGGCTACTGCGGATGTTTTGGACGATGCTTTCCACCTTGCTGGATGCCCATTCCTTAGCAGAGCCCGGCTCGGCAAAGGAGCGGAGCAGAGCGAAGGCGAAGAGCAGGCCGGCAGCCAGCCAGAGCATCTGGACGACCCGTCTGTTGTTGGTAGCCATGGCCCTCTGATGAGCTTCCCAGCTGAGAGGGCGATGGTGTTTAGGTGGTTGAAGGGGGGTGGAGAGAATGGGAACAGAAGGCAAGAGGATGGACTGGGGAGATCGGGGGAAGTGCGCAGATTCGTTTTAATAGCTGGAAAACTTCGTCCACGCCAATTCTAGCTGGATCTATCTAAAGTGCTTCCTTGATTGGCAGGAACTATGAGGAATGATGGTCACAGGGGAAGGAGACAAGGCCTGGTACCTCTTTCCCGTGGCGAGGCCCTCTGAAAGCAGCATTTCCAGCAAGTGGAAGGCGTGGTGGTGTCTTGTGCCTACCTTGCCCTCCCGAGCCGTCGAGAAAGTGGGCGCTCGCCGCTAAGGAGGCAGGTACACTGTATCGAGTAGTACCTACTTAGGTATCGATCCCTTACGTGTCTCCGGCAAGAGGTCGAGTCTCCTTCTCTTTGGAGAAAACAATTAAACCGCTGAAATGTTCTGGGCGCGGGAGAATGCATGTGCGATTTAATCTCGGAAGAGTCCCTTGAATCAGGGGTTGACTTCGCTCTATTAGCTGGCAATTCCTTGGGCAACTGGTAACTAATCACTACCCCAGCATGCTGAACATTTACTTTGCTTGTTGTTGAGCCGAGGTAGATAGACACAAGTCTTTTAGAGTGGAAGTAGCCGTCTACACTTGAATCGCTTTCGGATGCACTGGACTGGACGTAGGTATTACTTGGTCTAGCCAAGAACCGCGTTGCGATTGAGGCTTCTCAGAGAGCGCCACGCGCTAGGCCCGGGTCTGGAAACCATCCACATCTCGAAGTCTACTTCGTAGGTATACACAAGTAGAAAGTACCTAGGTACAAGTTTCGATCTGTTTTCGGCAGGCGTCTGCTAAAATGACACCCCGGGCATCCCTTAAGAGCGCCCTCGTGTGAAGTCAAGCATGCTGGGTCTCACAGAGGACATCCCTTGATGGCGAAGGACTGAGATACCCGTACCATCTAGAGCTATTGAATTTAGAAGAATACAACGGCTAACGTTGAGACCGAGTGTGTCAAAATCGCTGCAGCCTTGTTCATGGATGCAGGTCGTCAAACTAACCAAAAGGTTGTTGCCCGCCATATGCATGATCCAATGCCACATACCTATTTGCTTCTTTTTGGCATGTAGTTACCAAGAAATCAAGGCACCTCATGCGAACTTTTGCAACGGCCCGAGTCCATCAAACTGGTCAAGTCATCGGCAACCGCATCAGAAACCGCTTCTGCTCGTCCGAATCGGCCAAACCCGTTGAGGCGTCGGCCCTGAAGTCGTTAGGTCTCAAGGGGCCGCAATGGTGGGTTCGACCGAGACATCTCTGGAATGGAAAACTTCCCTTGTGCAATTCGTTTAGGTATTCGCTGTCTCAATACTTCTAGTAGAGGCGAAGATCGGGCACATTGCCGGAAGGTGTGATGCACGATCCGAGTCAAGTGAGCTTTGTAAATTGTAAAAGTGCGATCCAGAAGCAACACACGCGACAGGGAATCTCCCAAAATGTCATGCAACGCATGTTGCTGTAGTTCTGGATTCACAGCGATGTAACAAAACTGAAGTCCTCGACGTGAGGCGTACCTTCGCCAGGTCTGTTTTCCACCGCGTGTGCCAACAGCTTGATCATGTCAAAACGCCGCTTGTCCTCCATGTCTGCTCATTTTCACGACCTCCTCGCCCAAGTCCAGGGGAGCCCAGACCTCCTTCGACGGGTATATTTCCTTCATCCACCAGCCAGCTCCCCCCTCGCCCAACTGCAAATGCTTCCACGCCATGCTGGACCGGCTACTACATTACGTAGTACAGCAGTACCGTCGCTCTGGGTAGGTTTGAGGGCTCGCCCGCCAGTGTCGTCGGCGGCGCGTTGATTCTGCCTCTAATGTACACTTAGCAGTAGTGCTTGCCGCCGTGCTAAAGTCGTCTTCGCTGATGCAAGCAGTGTACTGTGTGTTTTCTGAATTCTTCTGTCGACTGCCCCAGACATTCATCTCTTGAACAGATTTGTCTGCGAGCCGAAAAACGGGTTCGGTTGGTAGGAGGTCCGGTAGGCGTCCATCTCCGTGTCGTTGCCCTTTCCACTGTCGGTCAGGTCGCAGGCGGGAACCTTGATCTCGCCTCTCACGATTTCCGCCACGGATACGAGGGGGAAAAGCAGCACAAGCAGCGATAGGAGCTGCCCGAAACTCCAGCCCTTCTCGCCCCCGTCACTCAGCTCGTACTGGGGACCCTGGCCAAAGGCATCCGATGCAACGATGCAGCGTGCTGCGGCTCCAATGGCCGATGCGGCCATGAGGAGTATGCCGATGAGCTTGACGAGCTTGGAGAACCGCTGCGTGCGAAGGTGGAGATACCAGCTTGCGAACGAGAACACCAAGACGTTGGCGGCGATGACTACGACGGTACCGATGTAACTCGCCGTCGTCATATTGTTCTGTCCTTCGTTGCCGACCCTCCAAACGCAGGCGACGGGGAGCTTCGAGTTTTCCATGCCCTTGGATACACCTTGCATGATGAAGACACCGTACACAACATTCAAGACGAGGTTAACGAACATGAGGAACTGCCGTAGCCAGCGCAGCACCCAGTCGCGGCGGAAGTCGTGGACGAGGGCGAGGAGGGTCGCGTTGTGGACGGCCAGGGACATGTTGGAGAGCGTCCAGATGATGAAAAAGTGGTAGGGCACCATGGTGTTGACCCTAGCGAGCCCAACGGACGATATGCCGATGCCCTGGAGGATTTGCTGGTCCGAGTAGCTGCTGAGAAGCTTCCGGCGGATGTTGGACGGTTTCCCCTTCATCTCCTGCAGGATGATTGACGAGCTGATGATGAGCGAGACGCCGGCGGTGATGATGAAGGACAGCAGGACGCCAATGCCGGCGACGCCTGCATCGCTAGGTACCGGCGCATCTGCCGTGATGGTGCAATTTGGACCGTCGAACACGGACATTTCGGTTCTTGGTTCTGGCAATGGCGCGGCTTGTACGGTGTCGAGTAACGTATGCTATAAGATATCGATATCTTGGTCGTCGGTCGGTCGCGGACGTGGTTCGATCGTCGGTGGGTGAATTGTGGAATCGATGGATGTGGCTGAAAGAGTGAAGCCGGGTCGCTTTGCTGGTCGTTCAAAGCAGCGACATGCCAAGTTATTACAGAAGTGATCTTTGGCAGGCGCGGGCTGGACCTGCAGGTACACGCAAACAAGGTCGCAAAAAAATTGAATAGATGGATGGCAACCACGAGGCTCGAGAGGATAGGCAAGTGGCGTGGAGGATCTTCCTCCTTTTTTACCCTTATGACGTACGGCTAAGCGCTGCCCCTGTCGTCTGAAACGGCCGGCCGCTGGGGAAGATCCCTGAAGCCGCTGAATGACTGGTTCACAGGCGACTTTCAGCGCCCTCTAGGCGTTGATGCCCGCTCTGCCGTCCGTGGCTGTGCCCCCCGCCGTTGAGGGAAAGTCACCTACGGACCGGAGCGACGCCCACCACCGGGCGCCTCTGCGCAGATCCACGGATCCCTCACATCCTCCCCTCCACATTGTTGCACTCCATTTTGGCTGACCCTGGGGGTCCCTTGCCCACAACCACAATGCAGACCAATCCCCTCTTCCGTGCCCATTTTCCACGTCAGCAAAGGGCTTGTCATCCAGTGCTCGTTTGTCGTCCGCTCATCGCAAGGCCGCTTGCTAGACGAAGGGGTAAAAGGAAGAAGCCGTCGATGTGCAAGGCTGGGCAACTCAAGCAGTCGGGTGCCTCGTCGATCCTCGTTTACGACCGCGCAAGCGCACCCGAATCTCCTTCGCTAACCACAATCTCTGTCTCGATTAGGTTCTTGGCGGCCCTGCGAGCTTATGTATAGATTCCCTGAAGCAGCTCAGGCGGAAACGCAGAAGACTTCGGTTCCGACCCCGCCCCCGTTTCTGACGAGGAATTGCTAGAGGCGTCAGGTGGCTGGACTTGATGCTCGGCGCTTTGCTTGCTGCTTCAATCGTCAGCTTTGAATTCGCACGCGATGCTAACAGACCTACTCAGCTTCGTCGACTTTCGGCCCATGACGCTCATCACGGATGTTGCGGTCCGCTTGATCGCAGTATGTTCTGATGGACCACGTCCGTCCTGCTTTCGATGAGCCGCGTCGAGCTTCAAAAGCGTGTCGGAGACGTTGGATTTGAGCGCAACGATCTCTCTGTTCATCTCCAAGACTGCCATTGTGCCTGATGTGGTGTTGACGCTGATCGTGGTCAGATTCGCAGTCGTCCATTTCGTTCGCGACACTCACAAGTTGGCCACGGCTACGCATACACCCAGTGCCCTCCTCTGCTCCGCAAACCGTTCTCTCATCTCTGCAAACTCCCCTGATCTGAGCGACAGCCGGACCCGTTTCCACAGGCTCATCTTCGCCGTCAACTGGCTGCCGACATACTCCTCGAGCTTATTCTCCAGCAGACAGAGCTCGCCGACCGATGCTCTAAGGGCTCGATCGAGCCCCACCAATGTTGCGGGATGCAGCACGCCTTCCGCTGTGTCTCCGAAGTCGAGGTAGTTCTTGAGAGTGCCGAGGACCGACAAAAGTTCTTTGATGTCGATTGAAAGGACCGAGAACAAGCGAGGGACGTCGGCCATGGCGTCAATTTGTCTGGTCACCGTGGCGCCCAGCTGCAGGGCGGCCACCAAGAGGCCGGCGATGCCGCTGAAGACAGTGTTCGCCTCGGCCATCCCATGGCACTTTCAGCCGGCCTCATGACCTTTCGCTGCGAGGAAACGAGATCACGGCCGCGGTTAATTCTCCACAGAGCAGGATGTTCGGGTCTTTTGTAGCAATGGCACTCAGGCCGGCCGGACAATAGGGCCCCTGGGGGCGCAGGAACGCACTATGCCGGATGTTCTCCCCGGGATGGGTCACTGACACGATCTTTGCAGGGGACAGCAGGGGTTGTGCAGCGGGTCAGAGCGATCGTATTCCCAGCCAAAAGAATCCAGACTTTATGCGGCATCGATAGCGGCTGCAGAGGACCACTTATACGTGGCCGGGCGAAGAGTGTGCACACGATCTTTCAAGGCGAGCGGAGATCAATGCATCTGCGTTCTAGCTATGATCTATTGACCTGAATTCTAGTAGATATGTTGATTCGGATAATCAATCCAGTTCGTGGCATCCAAAATGGAGGTTGCGACGAAGAGTAGACGCCAACACAACACTCAGTGCCGGGCCTGGACATCCGCGCCGCCCTCCTCGGCCGTCAGCTTGCTCTCCTGGTCTGGCAATCTGACAATAAGCAACAACATTAGCGTCGACACACAGAACCCGGCAACGCCCAAGTAGGGCAGCCCGATCCAAAGCCCACCCATGCGCATGCCCAAGCTGAACAGCCCCGCCAGCATGGGTTCTGCATACGTCTGTCCCGCCGTCTCAACCAGCGAAATGATGGAGTATAGTCGGGTTCGGTGCGCCGCGTCGACAAAAACCGTACTGATGCTTTTCACGTAGCTGCCCCATCCCGTGCCCAACGACAGAATTGCGAGGCCGAAGATGAAAGCTCCGACGGTCGGCGACGCCGACATAATCAAGGAGCCGATCAATAGGGCGGCGGAAGACATACGTGCCATGAACAGATCGCGTTGGTGGTCGTCCGGAAAACGCAAGGGTTTGGGCGCGGTGGGCGAGGCGAGCAGCCTGGAGAAGGCCGGGAGAAAGAAAATAATCGCGAGAAGCACGCCAAAGCCATACAGAGCGGACAGGTAGCCGGTCTGTGAGAGCGAGACGTGGAAGCGCTTTGAGGCGAAGATTGACATGAATTGACCCGTCGACAGGATGACGGGGTACGAGCCGAGCAACGCCACAAGCAAGACGACCACGGATGGCGACTCGAGAAGAGTCAGCGACTCTTTAAGTCGAAGGAGCACGTGGCGGATGCTGTTTTTGACTGAGGTTTCTTCGGGCTCGTTCGCAGTCGGGGTCGGGGTCGACGGTACCTGATCAACCGGCTTCGTCTCTGGGACCAGATGAATAGTGAAGATCAGAGTCGAGAACAGGCCAAAAGCCAGCCAGACAACGGGCCACGGGCCCGTCCTCTCCATCATCCATCCAGAAATGGCTGGGGCGCACAAATTCCCAATCATGGATGCCAGATGCACATGCATGAAGCTCTTGGCTCTTTGGAAGGATGTTAGCGAGGACTGAGGAAGCAGAGCAAGACAACTAACCTATTCTCCGAGGTCGTGACGTCGGCGAGCATCGAGGAGACGATGGCACTCAGAACCGCATTGCCGCCTCCGAACACCAGGAATGCGGGCCCAAACCAGACGGCCTTGATAGGGAGGATTTGAGGGAAGCCACAGACGGCGGCGAACCACAAGAAGTTCAGAATCATGCCGATGATGGAGAAAGAAAAGACCATCTTCCTCCCGAACCGATCTGCGATGATACCCCAGGGGAAGGCGGAGGCAGCACCGATAGAAGCCTGCAGGGCGCCGTAGACGGCAAAGATGGTGGCAACCTTTGACTGGATGGCGTCCTCCTTGCACTGGCTCTCGTCGATGTCGTCAGTGATCAGGGCGCCGTAGTAGCTGCGGCAGACGATGTCCTCGACCATGCGCGTGACGGGGATGGCCAACAAACCGCCGGCGCCAGAGCCGACGAGGATGATGGCACAGAAGATGCCGCCGATGAGGTTTGGGTTGTGGACCTTGGGGACGTGGATGCTCTGGGCGGCGCGGAGGAGCGAGTCGGTGCGACTACGGCCGGCGCCGGGGCGGCGGGCGGAGACGAGGGGCGTCGACTCGGTGGGCTCATCGTCGGAGGACAGCGGCGTGGCGTCGTGGCGGACGACGGCCTTGGTGTCAACATCGGCGTCGGGCTCGGAGCGGGGATGCATCTTGGCTTGGGCAGCTGGGACGCAACGGTTTCTTGTGCTCGGGTGTGGCGCTCCTGGCAGGTTGTGCAAGATGGGGAAATCGATGCAACGATGTGGCAGAATCGAAAGGGCCAAGACGGGTGGGCTTGGGAGACGAGTCAAGAAATATGAACGAATGTCATCGCCGATCTCCTGCGGCAGATGTGAATGTCGTGGTGGCGGTGGTGGTGTCGGTGATGGTGTTGAGGGCGGGAGTTCATCCCTTGGGCCACTGACGTGAGATGCTTACTCTGTAGACACGCGGTCTGAAACGAAGAAAAACCTCCCCCTGTGCAGAGTCAAAAGTACCAATGAGCCCGCCCCACCAAAGAGTCTATCGCTATGCCGCCACAACTATCGCGGACTTAGGAAGCGGCAGCGACTACGACATGTCTCGTGCCCGTGGGTACCGAAGCCGACGTGCGATTGCGCCTGTGCAGTCGTGGCAGAGTCAAGGACTGCGCGGCATATTACTAGGTACGCGACAGACATGGTTGAGGGATCACAGCATGTACGGATACACTACGTAGCACGCGCCCAAAAAGGCTAAGACAGACACGAGCGCGTTATCTCTCTCCTGCAGTATTCACGGAGGATTGCTCCGGGTAAGGAAGGAAAGGTCTACCACGCAGTGGGCTGTCGTCATCGGACAACAGAATCAACACATAACCAGGGCGTACACTACGGTGGCTGCAACGGCTTCCCAGCAAATGAACGACGCGAGACGGGAGAATGAATTAGTACCTGGGTAATACGTATCCGTAGTAGTATTAGGAAGGAAACAGCAGAACACGTCCCCCCATCTCCATCAGATTAGATACCTTACGCAATCAAGAGGTGTGGACAGGGCTGCAGCTCTTTGGGTGGCGCCAAAAGTTCCCAGCGCACCGGACGGTGGTAAATTGCCCACCAAATTGAGATTTTCATCAGTCACACAACTCAAGTCGATAAACGCGAGAGACTACGAGGATGACACGCAACATCACAACGCAGCATAGGTACTTCGTTGTGAACAGGAAGAGCCAGTGGTATGTGTACTCTGGTACAGGGCCGTTGACAGCTTCCCGGTCAGGCATAATAACACGATGGCCAATAAAACCAGGGGCGTCGTTTGGCAATACGACCGAGGCAGTGGAGTCCGAGGTGCACGTGCGCCAATGAGCGTTCGGATGACGGCGCCACCCCGATTGGGAGATGCCAAGATGTGCCCCACTGTGACTGGGCAGCAGGAACAGCAGGAGCACTCACCACCACCGCAACACTATGGGCAATCTGCTCTGTACCTTCCCAACTTCCTACACCACGGGCAGCTACGGCAGGGAAGGAGCACTGACGCGGCGGTGTCCCGCTTCCCGTCCTCCCGGTGAGCATTCCCAGTCGTTGGCTCTCGACCAAGATGCAAGATCGTCCGTTGGGGGACTTTTGCAAACGATGAAATCCACTTCGTCCTCGTTTACGTCGTCTCTCTTTCCGATCAGACTCGGGACAAGCAATTTGAGTTATGCTTAATGTGAACGCGCGGACGACCACGAAGCAGCTTATTCGTCCATGGCTATCCCCAATTCTCTCGGCGGGACGCTCCGCGAACGGCACAGCACAACCCACCTATCATTCAATCAATGGAGCCAAGCACAAGCAACCACCATCCATCGACGCCGGGACGTTCCCAAGATGTGATGGCTTTTTTTGCCTACGGAGTACCTGGCCAGAGGTAGCACAAAGGCCGAGTCTCTCCGAGTCTGCACTGCATAGCCCGTCGGACGGTCGTGGGACACGGGGACCGGATTCCCAAATCCGGGGCTAGTACTCGTCGCAGCACCATGCTGGCCGCAGCTCCTGATCAACACACGACCACTCCCCGGAAGCCTGTCGACGACATTACTGTCGCGAGATGAAGAGCAAACAACGCAAACGCCTCGCATGACGTGAAAGCAAACACCGAGCACGTTCTACGTGGAAGCCACGACACGGCCGCAAATTCCTCGAGACGCAAACCGCAGAATCAGGTCACCTGGTTGCCGCTGCAGAATGCCCAGCTTTATTTGTTCAAGTTGTGCTTCCTGAACTTCACCGGCAGGTTGCCGGCAGGCGGAGAGGGACAACTCGATATAAAGACAATGCATCGGTGTCCAACGTCCACACTGACGGGTTGCGTAGAAGACATGCCTGGCCATAATACATGGGCGACGTCGTCGTCCTCGCATCCCATGGCGTCGGTAGGAATATGCTGGCTGGCTAAATCTCTGGGAGGTTCCCATCTTTTCGCCACTGTTCTCTCCCTACCCCGGCTTCTCATCGTCGTCGCTTCCTTGCTCTAATCGTACCGCTAGGCCAAGTGTATCTGATGGCTTGCACACCAAGGTGATTTTTGGCGGCCGGCGATCAGATCCCAGCCGAACCGGGAACCCTCTCATCGGCCCGCACACCACGAAAGGGGGTTCCTTACCCGGCGTGCCTCTTTTACCCTTGTCCGACTTGCCCCGTGCCTCTTTATTCCGTGGACTTACTATGTACTCTGGTCCCTGCAGTCCCTGTCGGCTTGCTGCTTCTTGCTCCTGCCTGGGACCATGACACCGAGTCCCGAGAAGAGGGGGCGAGAGGGGGCGAGAGGGGGAGAGGAAATGGAGCGATGCAGTGGTACAACCCTTGAACGGAACCAAGATGGTTTTTATCGTGTCAAACTGACAGATTACTGACCAGGACGACAGACAGGCACCAGACGGTGGCTATTTCGACCGGCGGCGAGCTGAGCCAGACCACAACTCCACGCCCCGAGACCCCAGGAGCAGGCCCAGCCGCCGAGGCTTCGAGATGCATCCACGTCCAATCACCACAATGCGTTGGCGGCCGGGGATCGCTTCCCGCGTTTATGCCGCGCAGTGCTCGCTAAATATGGCCGTATTTTCTAACGGCTTGATGGCAAAATTATGCTCGTTGTACGTACGTGCTATAGCCGTAAACGGTTGTCCAATATGGCAGCAAACAATCCCCTACAGGGTATGGTAGTATCAGGACGCAGGCGAGGCCGCGGCCAAGGGCGATGAGAGTGGGGTGACCGCGACGGAGAGGGCAGCACGGGCACACACCATCTCGTCCTTTCCCCAGACTGTCTTCCCGGGACGTGGGTTTTATGAAGGAAGTCGACAACGAAGGTGGACGACGGAGGCAGCTCCGCATGGATATTGCGTCTCCTCTCATGAGGCTGTTGCTTTCTCCCAACAAGCGCAGTGCAGCCAGACATCGCGGCGGCGGGCTTGCACACCAGGATCCTGGGACTTTGCGGTTGGTTGACAAGGGCCGTAGTGCAGGGACTCTGGCCCTCTGTTCCTCTCAATTATTGACTCCCGACTGGTAGATCTTCAGTCCGGATGCCCCGTGTGCGCTTCCGAGGTCCCGCAGCATCGAGACCCCCGCTCCGTTTAAAGGGGGGGGGGGTGATCATTTCGTTTGAGGGGCCGCCCGCCGGTTGATGAACCCATGCCCGAAGCCCTGTCTAAACTGAAATGCCTCCTCCAGGAACTCTGGGTTGGCAGCCAAATGGTAGGCAAGGGTCGTGATACAGCAACACCAACATCCAGCGGGGTCTGAAATGCAGAGTGGCCGTACCAACTACATAGAGCGCTGGGCCGCTGGTGGTTTTGTCCTGAAAGGCGAGAAAAATGATGCCTGAACCGAGGGAACGGTAACCGTCACTGCATTAGCTCCTTTACATCACGCTGGCGAGGCCAAAGTGGTTCGTTGTAATCTCCCCAAACCCTTCGCAGCATCCGTTTGCTAATGCCAGCAGCCTGGGCGCGGCTCAGCGATTCGAGCGGTTGAGGGAATTATTCGGTCTCGAACTGTGGATCGACTGGTCTTTTTTCCCTATTCTCGCCTGCCGAGCAGTTCGATGCGCAGCTGCAAGGCCCGTGATGTTGGCGACCATCCCTGGATGTGTTGCGGCATCTCCCCTTCTCTGGCCATTTGTCTCCAACGGCCATGCAGGCCGCGGACTGCGCCTGGCTGTCGTTATCAAGTTGGAACTTGCCGCCGACGCCCGCTAGGCGCTTGGAGGGCAAATGATGATGGGTTTCCGTCCAACAGTTTGATGGGGCCGCCACGCCTCTAGTCCCTCTAATAGGAGGGTACGATTCCCGAACAATATCCGTTTAAACCCGTCGGTTAGTCGAGGCGAATCGAGGCGAAAGTTGCAAACGCCACAGCATGCCGGGGTTCGGAGCACGGCCCAAGTAGTCTCTTTTTGTAGTAAACGGAATACTACCGCTGGCTCCCTCCACGAACATGCCGTCTCGTTCGCTTGCGACATCCCATCGAAGGCTTTCGGGATGCGTCCTGCTATCAACACAAAGAACGACAGATGGATGTCGGCTGCTGAGAAGCGACGGTAGCTGATCTGCTATCATTAATGACACGAATCAGATAGGTTTCACCCGCAGTTCGGTCGGTGGCGGTTGCATTTCCATGGAACCGGAAAAGCTGAGGGGAGTTGTTTGTGCAACTCGGACCACTCTCTCGCATCCCGGTTGGCAACATCATAACGCGTCCCCGGGGATCGGTATCGGTACCCAGAAGCTCGGAGTCCCAATTGCAGGTCCTGGGTTTTGTTACCAATTCCTAGGTCCTCCTCCTCCGTCTTGGACGGAGAGCGAGAGAGGAGAATCGAAACCCCCGTCGCCGCCCCCCTCTGCCTCCCCTCCTCCTCTTCATTGCACTGGCGGCTGCGTATCCCGGATCTTTGGGCCATGGAGTCGTTTCTTTTTTTCGTGCCCTGTTGGATCATTGTTTTCTCGTGGTCGTCGGGCCATAGTCTCTCCATGGACCATATCCGTACCATGCAAAAATCTCCCCTCTTTTTTTGTCCTCTGGCATGAAGACGTCTGCGCTAGGATGGGCCGCACTGGCCAGGCGCTCTCGACTTGAGGATCCTACCTTGAACCATGTCCCTGGCCCGGCCCCGTCGACAACCCCGCCAGCGCCCATCGCCGACTTCATCTAGGCCCACTCACTATGCAGCCGGTGAGAGAGTCGTGAGCCACTCGTCTAGCCCGCAAACCAGAGCTGATCTCATGATAGGGCGGGGGACGCATCATGTAGGTCCTTGCTCTTGTTGGTGTTGGCCCATCAGAGATTTTCCATCGAGTTGGGAGCGACAGTCCGGCCACCACCCCCGGCAGCGTTGTACTGGAGCCATAACTATGTCCTCAGATGTCGAAGCGAGGACGGAGTCATCATATTGCATAGTGGTCTAGTAAAAGAGCGACCATCTTGAGCCTCGCGATCTCCACCAGCAGGGCTGCGCCTCGAGCCGGTTCAAAATTGGCAAACTGATCGCAGAACGCCGGATATGCTACCCGCGGGCTCACCCTCCTACCATGTAGGCCTAGGATTCTCTCTTTTCCCCCACGTCACGTTAGCTTCTGGCCCTGCGGGTGCTCATTCCTCTTTACTTGTTGGGTTGCAGGGGCTCGTTTCTCTCCCGGTCCTTGCCTGGGCGTTTTCTTTTCTCCTCCTCGATTTGACGTCGGACCTTGCCCTCGTCTAGCGTACCAGCCCATTCTTCATCCATCTCTCGACGAATGCCCTGCAGTCTGCTCAACATATAAGACCCGGGAGCCGGGTCAGTGTGGCTGCAAACCAAACTTCCCACTGTCCAAATTATATCCAAGGTTTTCCGAAACATCTTACAAGCTATTGTAAGAGCGCATCACCTGTAACAAGTTCGTGCTTTCTTCCCTTCCTCGGCGCTCCTGTCGTCTGACTCTGTCCAGTAGACACGGACTGTAGCTCACGTCAACCTCTTATAGAGTATTCTGACATGGACTTTTACGACGCTTCAGGAATTCTAGAAGTTGGCCACGAGACCGGGCCCTGTGAATCGACCAGAGTTCTAGAGGAATTCAAGAGGATGAAGGAGGCGAGAAGAAACAGACCAGGGCTCGCTCGACAGACAAGATCTGTTTGCACACGGAGGTCGAACGCGGCGAGGCGTCGACCACACGGGGGACAGAGACCAGACGGGGGACACCCACACGACGAGGGCCACTCCAAGCTGAGGACCCTTCGACAAGTAACTCTCACTCTGCCCCCTCAACGAGCCTCTACGCCGCCGTCCGTCACGCGGAGCGGACCACGCGCCCCTCAAGCTTTCCTTCCCACTTATCAGCATCCTTATCGACCATTCAGCCCACGGTTGACGCCGCCTCTCTACGAGTGTGAACCTGTGGCCATACGTCAGCCTATCATGACTAACCACCGGAGCCTCCAGCCGCCCCAGCCCCATCGTTCCTCGGTCCATCAAATGTTCAGCCCGCCAACAAGCCCACCGGCGACCTTCACCCAGAGCCAGCCAGCCCAGCACACTGGGCTGGCAGGAAAGAGAAAGAGGATGGCGCCGGCCCAGCAGAATATCCCATCAGCGAGGAAACAATCGAAGAATGGGGCACCTGAGGCACCTCGGAGGCAGTCACAGAGCCCGGCCCTGTCTCCGACGCCAAATCAACAAGATGACGACCCGGAGGACTCCATGAAGGATTTCAAGAAACCAGAGTGGGCCGCAACGGTCCCGCGCGTGCGTTGTGAAGACCCCAAGGCGGAGAGCTGGTACAACAACAGGCCCAACGCAAACGAACGCCCCGGGCTGGACGAGGAAAGCATCGTGTCCTACGCCAGGGAAAACGGCCTGCCGCTCGGGCAAGTCAGGGCACTAGCCATGGTCAACTACGAGGACAAGTGGCAGCCCGGGCAGGCCGAGTTCAGCTGCGGCTTCTGCTGCAGGAAGCGCACGAGGGAGCACTTCGCCGTCTTGGCCCCGCAGGAGTGCGTCCGGTTCCCCGACGGCACGCTGGACCGGTACTCGCCGAACGAGGAGCGCGACGACCTGGAGAGGGCGTCGGCGCCCATGTGCCCGCGCCGTGCCTGCGTGGAGTGCGGCATCCGGTGGGGCCTGTACCGGCGGGACGACAAGATCATGATGGAGGGCAGGCGGGTGGTGTGGATCTGCCACTGCGAGAACGTGATTCCGCTCGAGGTCGACGGGCCGGGCCAGGGAGAAGCCTCGTGCGCTTCTTGCCGCCGCCAGAGCCCGCTGTTGCCCCCGAACATGTGAGGGCACGATGGACGTCGAGGAGTTTTGTGCAGGGCCGGATGCGGGCATCTTGCCAGCGGCAGCCGCTGCGGCGACGAGGAGTTTGTACACACTTGGGAGGGAAGAGGGCGGGTTAGGAAACGAGATTCGACTCATACGGAGGATCACAGCACTCCGGGGAGGCAACAGATTGGCAACACTGAAGGAAGGGCGAGGTAATCGTAAGGGGTGGGGGGATCAGGAGTCCATGGGGGTGTTTTCAGCTATTTAATTAATCGAGTGTTTAGACTTTTATGCGATGCTTCAACAATATTGGATTTTTGTTCTCATCTTTGTGCATTATTAGTTGTGATGTGTTTACATAAAGCGTTCCGGAAGTTCCGAAAGTTTCCGCGTCCCTTAAATGATGCCTTCTCCGTCCTTCCTATCTCCCCTTTGCCGCCAGAAAGAAAAGAAAGATTGCGTTCTAGGCCTAGGTGTTCTATGCTCATTCATGTACTTGCGGCTTGTTGGTGTCCCACCGGGTTGGTTGCTGTCTGGCTAGTTGTATCCCGACCTCCCCTTGGGGACGACTCGGTTGTAGCCGCTGCGGCCCTGGGGGACCTCGCGGCGGTGTTCGCTTTCTGTTGTCTTGACGTGGCGGGAGCTTTCTGGGGACCTGCCGCTGGAGGTTCGTTGTCTTGCCTCTGGGCGGGAGGTTGACCTGGTGCGGGAGCTGTAGCTGTCCATGGCTAATGTTGTCTTTTGTGACGTTGGATTTAAGATGTGGGCTTCAAGGCTCGTTGGAAAGACGGTATATACGTTTGCGTGTGTGTTTTATTATCCTTTTGGTTTGCCCGATGGTGAGAGTACGCAAGATTTCTTGATGAGGGCGGTGATCAGACAGCAAGTAACAATCTCAAGGGCAGCTTGAGGTGATGCGAGGATCAAAGTCGTGCAAGTCGGGACCTGGCTGGCTTCTATAGCCTCCGACTCCTCCGCCATGACCAAGGTTCGTAGGGAGGAAGTGGGATAAATATGCCTCGTCCCTTGTGCCTCGAGTGACGAACACCGAAGGAAGGAAGGTCAAGGGAAGGGCGCGGCGAGATAGCTCCGACTTGCACCGAAGCCGTCTAGTTGACATGTGCCTTGGTCTGATGAATTCCCACTCGGCCGACGACTTCGTCTGAGCCTCTCTCCGATCCTGCGGGAAGTTTCTTGGCGAAACAGCCCCGTTATCTGCAACGCAATTCGGCGAAGTTCCAAAACACATGGCTTGTGGTTGGATAGGATGCTACGACGCCCTGAGCTTGATGACAGGGTGGAGACTACTCCCGGGACTTGTTCCTAGAGGGTGGGCAGGTTGAAAGAGAGTTTGAGAGCCCGGAGGCTTTTGCCGTTGTGTCTAAACTGAGGATAAGGATTGAGCTGTGCGTGGGCGAAGTTTGTTCGGTGGAACGTCACCACGGCATGCTGTGCCGAAAAAGCTTACTATAGCTGTCTTAGAGCTCGGGCGATGCTGCTGTGACCTACATACTGCAATGTCGCAGTTGCTTTCAATCGCCCGTGGGCATGCAGGAGAAGAAAACCATCAAAGGGCCGAGAAACTTCTCTCGAGGAAGGTCAAATCCGCCAAAGGGGAAGGGCGAATGCCGAGGGGGACCTTCCACGCCGTCTCAACCGAGTAAGGTCAAACCGTCAACTCGCCGGCTCCGATCATCTCACGTGACGGTCTCACTGGTGTTGTGCTGTGGCACTCGGGAGTATCTTTTCCTGTCGTGGCTGGGTTTTGCACTAACATCGTACATTCCAGCGAAGCCTCCTCCCGATGGATCGCACCAGCCCTACCGCGATGCTTAGTTTAGACCAGCGACCTCCTCGAGACCTGGCGAATCCTGCCCTCATGGACTTGTGCTTCTGTCATATGCACGCTTCCGCTTTTATCTCCGCCAGACGCACACTATGTCTTCAAGTCTGCCATGCTGTTTCGCGGCATCTGCGAGGCCTGACACGACGTGCATCGGGAAGCCCATGCGCGCAGCATCCACGGCAGCGACGACTCGTGGCTTCCTCGTGAGCAGTTACTGCCGGACCGCCTCTTTTCTCAAGGTCTGTTGAAAACTTTTACCCTGATGAGAAACTCACTATCGAGCACGACCTTCTAGACTTCTATAACGGGTGACCCAACCTAGCTTCAATCCATTTGGGAAGGTCGTCCTCACGCTGGCGTCTCATGGCGAAGCCAACTCAGCAAAAGGAACAACGTTCTCGGCCAAACAGCCGCCCCTCAACAGTTAGACGCCCAACAAAGGTTAGAGCACAAACGTTAAGAGCACGGAAGGACTTCTGATTGACGTCAGCAGCCTCGGGCACCTGCAGATTCCTTCCACGATTCCATGGTGTCTTGGCCTTCGTTGCTCGGACGTGCCTGCCGCGTTTTGTTTTGAAACGAGAGGAGGCATGCGGTTAGAAGACGCAGAAGCGCGGCCAGAGCGGGCGACTGCAGAAGAACAAACAGGTCTTGGTCCGCGTTTGGGAGCGCCAACCGTTGGGAGATGGGGATATGGGAGTCAACATGTCTTCCGGACCCGGACATAGGACACAATCACCCAGACCGCCATTTGGTATATTTCGTTGCTGGCCGTTGAGTAACTGCCGCTAGGCCACGGACATGGGCCTAGTCTCGGAATGTGTTTGGTTGAAAGCCGGCCATCAGACGGGATGGCGGAAGGCCGCACCGGCACGGCTCCAACGGCCGGTCGAACGCCATGCCGGCCTTACCACGGTTGGAGCTTCGAGGTACAACAAGTGGAAAGTATCACCGATCCCCAATTGAGCGGCAAAATAGCGTCTCGAGCATCCCATAACCCTCTTAATGCTCTGGTGAAGGCCCGAAAAGGTCAGCAACATTCCTCCCATGCCTACATCACCGCTTTGGCGAAGTCGCTCCCACAAGTAGTGAAGCGCGGGTCCTTCTCCATCATGAGCACTTGGGGTACTGTGACAATGGGTTTGCCGCCTGGAAGCATCAGGGAACGGTCCAGTGCTGTTCCGCTGTGAGTTGATGCCGAGGTAGGCTGCGGAAGGTGCAGGCCCGTTTCATGAGGGCATCTCGCCCAACTCGCCAGGAAGGGAAAGGTGGCATTGATGTCTTGGGTTGATAAGCTCGAACTTGAGCATCTCTTTCGCACTGCCAGTCGCGTTTCGAAATCTGACGGGCAGGGCGAGCCCGAAGAACTCCTCTGTTCTACTCTTTCGCTTTGTACTGACCCGTCGCGATCGGATCCCCCAGACTCGATTGACCGCGACTTACCTAGCCACAGAGGAACGAACAAATGTGAAGAAACCAAGACTCGCTAGACTCGCTAACACCCTTACAAATAATGGTCCGGTTTCCGCGCCTCCTGGCATCATCTGTTGCTGTCTGCCATTCGAACTTCACAGGCGCGAGTAAAAGAGTGTTGTGACGAAATGAGTTCGATGGCTTGAATGAGGTTTCCGTCTCTCGTCAGTTCTGCCTCTGGAGTATTCATGAATGGATTCCTCCAGGGAAGACGAAATGCGACGCAGAGCTTAACCACTGACGAACCCGCGCAGTCGATGGTCAAGTATAAGCATGAACCGTGGCAACCGAATGACAACACTTCAGCCACTGCTTCCATCCCCCTCCCCCCCTCCTGAACCTACCTTTACCCTGTATTCCTCCAGAGCCTCCATTGACCTGCGATCTCTGGTCCCTGTGTCAGTACTACCTACAACGGGCTAAATCAACCTGAGATTCAATCCAAAACTACGATATCCCCAGAGTCTGCATGACCTCGTAGCTTTGAGGGTTACGTCTGCAGTATACAACCAGTACTCTAAAACCTCTGTCGCTAACGAACCAAATCAAGAAATTGCGAACCGTATTCGAGAACAACAATATCCAATCCAGTCTCTCCACGGCTTGCTGCAGAAGTCTATCGGAAGCCTACGGAGCCGCAGATACAGTCGTTACCCTGGCATTTCGGCACACCGACCTCAGCAAACAACATTGAGCGGCATAGATCCCGTCTCCAAGTCTCCTGCAGCGCCTTAGCTAACTTGGTTTTCGGTCTCACCTTCGGGAACAATCGTTGGTTACCAACAAAGTCTTTTACTCCTCGATCTAGACAACCTTCTCAGAATTCTTATTTCGCTGGGACAGAGAGACAATTAGTTTGTTGTTTGACAAGCCCTCCGAGTTTTCCTCTGTTGCTGACGCCCCAGATATCCAAATATTCTTTCTATAACTGGGACAAAGCACTCCGGCGACAAGCTTCTTTGGATAGCGTTACCATCGCCCTAGAACACCTCTTCCAACTGGAACCCGGAACCGTCAACTCAACTCAATCTCGGCAACGATACCAACATTCCATCATGGACAAGTCAACAAAGGCCGTCGCCCCTCTCAGTCTCGAGGCTCTGTTGCTTCTGGGTGTTGATGCTGCTCGCGTCAACCGCCTCGTCACCTGGGCCCAGATACACAAGGTCAGTTCCCCCGGCATTCCTCCTCCATTCACGGGCACTAAAACGAAAGACAGAATCTACAGGATGACTTCCGAGCATCGTCCGACACCATCGAGGCCAACATGCCGCCCCTCGCCTCCAAGGACATGACCTGGAAGACCGTATACGTCACGCCCAACATCGCGGTTGGCTTCGAGCCCGATGACGAGTATGACTGGGACGAATACGCGAGCGAAAACCTGGACGAGGTGTTCTCCTCCGACTGCGCGGACGAGACCGACTCTGACGACACCGACTCGGACGAGAGCACAGCGACAGTCAACGTGCGCAGAACCATGTCGGAGAAAGAGTAAGTGCCACCCATAACCGTCAGCACGAGATTCGAACTTTGAGTTACTCACACGTGTACAGCGGGACCTCTTCCCAGCAACAGACCCTAGTTCCCGACAGCCGGCCTCTCCTAACGACCTACAAAGACATCGACGGCGCGGCCAAGGAGCGAGAGGTCATCTTCTCCAACGAGTACTTTGAAGTCCGTCGGTCCCCGGTCGCCGGCTGGGGCGCCTTCGCCAAGAAGAAGCTGGTCAAGGGCGAGCAGATACTAGTCGAGAGGGCTCTGTACCACGCCTCGCACGAGGAGGTGGCCAAGTCGGTCCGAGATCTACCTGAGCAAGAGAAGCAGATTGCCAATGACTTGCACGCCTTCTTCAGCCGCGATGGCGAGTGCAAGGAGGAGGCTGTCTGGAGCACCAACGCGTACGTTACCCCCCATCAATTCCGACATTCAGCAACAATCCCTAACTGACAACACATGAACAGATTCGCCTCAAAGTACCCTCGCAAGTACCAAGACGACACAGGCTCCTCCCCCAAAGCTCGCGCGGGCTGGGCCAGGGACGTAGCGGGCCTCTTCCCCGTGGCCGCGCGCTTCAACCACGCCTGCTGGCCCAAGGTCAGCTATAAGTACCTCGCCCGGGAGGAGGTGCTCGTCTTCACCGTCCAGGACTGGGAGATCCGGGAGGGCGAGGAGTTGTCAATCTCGTACGGCAAAGACCCCTCCGTTCTGTACTACAAGTTCGGGTTCGGGTGCGAGTGCGGATACTGCGGGGGGTTTGATCCCAACAAGTGGGATTTTTAGACGGGGGGTTCGCGAGTGATTGCATCTTGGTTGCGAGAGAAAGATCTGGGCGAGGATTTGACACGATTATTTTGAGCGGAAGGTGCGTTGGAGACACACCTGGATTGGAAAGCACCGGAGCAAGTTGCGGGTGCGTTTTTTTTTTGGAGACGATGGCGGGTTTGCGATTTTGGCAGACAGGTGAGATTTCATTTCTTTTCTACCTCTTTTCGATCTATTTACTTCAGCGTCAAGCGCAGGGAGATGGTCCATAGTCGAGCAGATTCCAGAACCCATAGTCGTCGTCACCACTCTGAGACAGGACCAGAATGGCGATATTTGGCGGTGTAACAAGCTGGTTCATATTCAACTTTCCAACGATCGCTCTGCTCTAAGGTAGCGTTTTCCTGTGATGGTAGCTTGCGGAGAGATGACATCTTTGGCAGCATTCTGCGCCGTGTCCGGCTACGGACCGGGCCCTCCGCCCGCTTCCCGGAAACCGTGCCCCACCCCGCCTCCGGACCGGGCCGGTGGTGACCAAGAATCCCCTAATCCGGTATGCCGGCCGCATAACACGGATGAAACCGATAATCAGAGTCCAGGCAATCTCATTTTCATTATCCAAACAATCTCATGTCCATTAATCGTCTCTCTTACAATCAAGTCAAGCAGCACACTCAGCCAGATCCCCCTCCCTCAGCGCCTCCAGCAAAACCCTCGCAGTGTCCCGGTCGGACCGGTCCTCGCCGTGCGTCAGCTCCCCCCACGCCGTCTCGATCCACCCGTTCGGCCCGTCGTGGCCCGGCATCCCGTCAAAGTACATGCCGTCGAAGTCGCCGTCCACGCTGACGGACGGCTGCGACACGTCGTCCAGCGGGAACGCCGCCAGCACCTCGGCGGCGAGCCCGTCGATGCCCTCGGACGGGGGGCGGTCCGCCATGTTCACGTCTCCGTTCTCTGCGGACCCGACGTTGTGCGGGGACGTCCCGTCCGTTGTTGCGCTGTCCTGGCTGTGGTCGCCTGCCGAGGCGGGCGACGAGTTGCTGTCCTCGTCCGAGGAGGGGAGGACCGTTACGACTCCCGGCTCCATGTGGAAGATGCTCGTGCGCGAGGCGTCTTCGAAGTTGGAAATGAGGCCCGTGGCGCCCATCATGCTCGTGCTGTCGCTCCGTTTCCTCTCGAGGAGCGCCTTAAGCGGGTTGAAGCCGCCGGTGAAGAGGCCACGGAGGCTGACGGGGAAGTCGCCATCCTCGGGAAGTCGTCCTTTGCTCAACGATAGGTCCATCGTTAGCGCTAGGCGGAGGTACGAACTGGGCTGCGAAGCGAGGATATCGGTCCAATCGGCAATGACGGGGCCGCCCTCGGCGGGATTCGCAGCCTCCCCCGCGGGCGGGTCCAGCTGCGCGAGGTTGATGATGTGCCGGATCGTCTCGCTGACCCAGTCGACCCCGTCGTACTGCGGCTGGTAGGTCTTCATGGCCTCGATGAGGATGTTGAGGCGGTGCTGCTTCAGCGCCGACTGCGTGTTGGGGTCGAACGACCGCGAGGACGCCGAGAGCTTGACGTCGAGGATGTGCAGGACGAGAGGCAGGGCGGTGCAGGCGACAGCGCTGATGGGCAGCCAGCGTGCGAGGCGCAGGTGGATGAGTTCCTTGAGGCACTCTGTGACCCCCGAAGCCGCGTCTTGGAGCTCGTGGCGGTTCTCGCCGATGATGACGAGATCTGATGTGGGGATGGCGCTGAACGAAGGAGCAGCGGCCGTGATGGCGAGGTGGAGGACTTCGTGGTGACTGAGAACGACACGAGAGGAGCTGTGCGAGCGTCAGCGCGAATTCACAAGGTCAGAAGGACTGTGACTTACTGGTAGTACATGTACATCAGGTTGGTGTACAGAATCACCGAGTCGTGTTGGAACTCGTTCCCCGGAGACTTCATCCTGGCTACGGACCCCCCGCCAAACATGGGGAACCTCAGCGTCGCGCCCTTGTACCACCTCCGTAGCGCAACCTTGCAGCCGCGGACCTTGTCCTGCTCTTCGGGGCGCATTTCGCGGCCCCAGCCTGGGTTGTCATCGAGTGGAAACACCAGAATCAGGATGTCAGTCAGTACGACACAAAGCTCGACCAGCTGCTCCAGCATCTCGGCAAGACATCGTTTCGTCCCGGGGTTGTACACTCGACTCCTCTCAATCTCGTCCAAAAGGTCTGCGTACCCGAGGATGCCGTTCGCGTCAAAGTCGAAGTGGTTGCGGGTGATCTGGACACCCCGCCTCAGGCAGAGGCTCAGGATTCGGTCGCGTATGATGCAGCACCACCACAGCCGCTTGAGCAGATTGCGCTTCTTCGGCGGGGCGGTGCGCGTGGCGTAGTGATGTGCCTCGACTGTCTTCGCGTTCTGGATGGCGATTGCGAGCCAGGCGGTGTTCGACTTGCGCAGAGCCGGCGACGAAGGAGGCGACCAGTACGACAGGAGAAGCGCTGCTTGTGAGATGGCAAGGGCCGAGGACTCGGATTCGAGATCGTAGAGGAGTTTGGCGCGTCGATAGAAGGCGGCCCGCGCGGCACGAATCGTCGGGAAGCCCAGCGTCTTGATTGTCTGGCGAGATACGAACTGCATTGAGGTTAGCCTGTGTGAAATCATCAGAGGATACGAGGGGCCTACATTGCAAGACGCGAAAAGCATTGCCTGGAACAGGAGGAGGGAGATCCTGTCGTTGGACAAGCTGGCCGGATTCATGCAGTACACGTCCCAGAAGTCGCCCTCGTTAAGCATCGGAAGCAGAGGATGGACGTGTAGGAAGTATTGCTGGACGAATTCGTCTACAACTGCACGCGTCGGTATCCGTAGGCACCCTTGAAGCTCAAGGAAGTTGACATCTTGGGGCGGGATGTTGTGCAGGTTTCCCAGGACCAGGAAAGGGTAGAAAGAGTACGTGACGTCCACGCCGAGACTATGCCTCTCGTCGCCGGGGAGCTGGGTCGTTGCTAATGTCGGCCCACTCGACGACAATGGCAAAGAGGTCGAAAGCAATGGTTCGAGAGCTGTCCCATTCGGCGCAGAGGCCTTAGAAGGTTGGACGTGACCGGCGTGATCGTGACGACAGCTGCTTTTGTGCGCCACTGGACTTTTTTGCCGGCCATGTCCAGCGCCCGACGAGGATAGGGCGTCACTCGGAGCATGTTCGTGTGCCTGATGGTTGTGACTCTGCTCATTCGGCGGCATTGGCGGCACAGTGCTCCCGGGGACAGTGGGATCGACATCGTGAGTGTGCTCGCCAGCTTCCGGCGCGTAAGGCGGTTGGGATGCCTGCGCGGTATCGATGTTGTCGACACTGTCTCTCTGCTGGGCTCTCCGGCTGGCAAAAGTCAGCAGGGCGCGATGCTGGAGGGACTGAAGCTGGGTTCTTACAATCTCGATGCCCTTCCGGTAACAACGCACGCTTCACTGTCGAGGTAACAATTCATACATGGCCGGCCGCGCTGGGAGACATCACATCTCACTTTGCGAGCACGACACGACAAACACGCTTTGGCAGCACGCTTGCGGATCTTGTTCTGTGACTTGGCCTTGGTAGGCTCGGCAGGTGTGATACCAGAAGACATAGTATTGAACTCGGGCCTTGTCAATTGCCGTTGGTTCACTCGGGATCCGCAGGGTCAACACAATTGACCGAGGTGAAGTTCGTCAATCGGTCGGTAGAGAGACAATGGGTCAAAAGGACACGAGGGAACGGGAAAAGTTCAAGTTCCCAGAACAGGTTGGACCGAAGACGGAGGATGGAGGACGGTTTGCGGGGTGTGGGGAAGAGGGGAAGCCTGCAGAGCAACTCCAGTATCAAAAGTACGGGGTCTGGAGCCGTCGACGATCCGTTGACGCTAGATGTCTGGGGATATCAGGGCAGTGGACCACGGAGCTTGGGCGGGAATGCAGCTCACCGGTCCGGGTATGGAGCTCTGGCCAGGGGAGGCAAGCTAGGTGTCCTCCAAGGACCCAGAGCCGTTGCTCCGTCGTCTACACACGCCCGTCCCCATCGTGTCTGACGTCGGAATCGTCGGAACTGGGTGGCACATAGCCCCTCTGACTCGTGTGGCCCTGCCTCTTGGCTGGAAGCTAATCCTGCTGTTCACGAACTGCAGGCTCGATCCGAATAATTAGGCCAAGGTGAGGAGGCCGAAGGTGCCGAGGCATCTCTCGTAGTGGAGGGTCAGGGTTGACAGAGCAAATGAGAGTCAGGAAACCAGTTGCCGATGACACCAGCCGAGTCTCGACCAAAAACATCCCAGATAGCTCCGCAGAAGCTCGGCGTCATGGCCAATCAGAAACAACCCGAGGCTTCTCCAAGTTGCTGCATGTCGAGTCATTAGCGCCTTTCCTCGGGGCATTTCCGCCAGGGGCACACACGATCGCGGAATTGAGGAAGTCATATCGTCATATTCAAGTCAACTGCTTGTCTGCTCTTTTTTAGGTTCGAGGTAATGATGCACCGCAACGATTCGAAAGGCCATGGAGAGTCTTAGTCAGAATCGGAGTCCGAAGACGAAGATGAAGACGAGGATGATGCTTCGCTCTCGATCGGCTTGAAGACCCAATCGCCGTCTTCCTCGCGCATCAGACACACCTTTACCTCCCCGACGCGGTCGTCCAGCCCATTCGGCACGTCCATGCCGTCCCCTACCCGTGCGAGAATCGATGGGTCGATCCGACAGAACAGCATGGGAAGCGAGTCGCTCTTCCACACCGAGATGCCGTCGCGAGCGCCCTTGATGATGGTGTGGACGAGGTAGTAGATACTGACGACGATCATGATGGTCGGAAACATCATCCACAGCCAACTCACAATGATCTGCTGCTGCATTTTGTACCCGAAGCCGTTGTAATCAGTCGGCTCTTTGGATCGATCTTGCCCGTGTAGCCTCACTTCGTTCGTCAGGCTGGTGCTGAACCGACGGATCCACGTCGGGAGATCCAAATGGGCATTGTATATGCCCTCGATCCACTCAGACGAGAAGTTGATGATGCCAAATTGTTTTTCGTACGTGCCAGGGATCAGTGGGTCCACGAAAGCCCGCAGAGCAAACAACGCTGCTTCGCTGATGCTGTATCGAGACCGGTTTGCTGTACCCATCTCGTCGGGCACGTCAACGAAGGCATACTCGTTGTTATGCGCACTGTTGGCAGGCTCGTATCGCGTTTTGTTCCAGGGATCCAGCATATTCTGTCCGTATCGGCCATTCGTCATTGTCATTTTGTATGACTTGATGCAGAACCAGAGTGCGCACTCATGGCCACTCGTTTTGGTTTCCCTCGCGTTCTTCATCACCCATAGAACATCGAAAGTTGAGATGAAGGTTCGAGAGGTCTCGTCGAATCGAGGATCACTTCCTGGCGGAGCATTCGTCACCTTGAACCGTTCTGTGCTCGGTGCGTGATGGGGCATGTCGAGAGACGTGCCGGACTCCATGGTGTACAAGCAACTCTGTGACCTGTCGGAGCACGTTGGCTCGACGCTCACCGTGTTGCACTCGCCGCACACTGCCAAGGTTGGCATGAGTGGCCAGGTGCAATTCTCGGCGAGGCATTCCGGCTCGATCTCAACAACATCAACGGACAAGATACCGCTGTAGATTGCGGCTTTTGTGGAAACGTTGAGGGATGGTGCTGTGGAATGTCAGCTCTCTACCACCAGAGCGAGATGCACGCTTCTTACACGGGTCCAGGCCCCGAAACACTGTGTTGTTCTAGAACTCGCTTCTCGGGGGCGCAGGGGATGGATGTTCGTCGCCCTCTCCGGGGGCTCGCACCGGCACGGGTTCGTATCGGTAAAATTGCTGAGAGGATGCCTCTAGTCCGTGGACCAGAATGACAATCAGAGCGCCAATGCAAGCAAGATGCCTGGCGTCCCGCGGTCAGCGCATAACGTCGACGACAGATGAGGCGTTGGACTCTTCACCTTCCCCGTAGGCGCCACAACAGGCAGAGACTTCCCTAGAGGCCACGCGATGCCTCGTCATATATTTTGAAGTCTTCCAGCCTAGCCCGCATGTCGTTGGTGCGGCGCTGGCGTGCTTCCGACACCCAAATCCAGGCGGCTTGGCTGATGCACGACTCGACGATGCCGCTCATGGCGACGCGAACGCAGGTGAACATGGCGACGATGATGACATCAAAGTCGAAATCGTGGCCTAGTTGGGGAACCAACTGGTTGTCGAGCTTCGCGAAGACGATGCCCAAAGCGATTGCGACGACCACGCAGACGGCGGCGAGGCGATATTCGTCGGTCCACCATCTGTAGGTGGATCTCCAGTTGCTTTTCGGAAGGGGCCTTGGAGGGCCTTCGCCTTCTTCGTCGTCGTCGACAGCACCATCGTTGACTTGGGGGACGACACGGGTGCCAGCACGGGTGCGTCTTCGGGATCGCTTCCAAGAGGGAAGGCGTATGTCGGCGCGGCGATGAGGCGGGGAGGGCGGCAGAGGGGTAAACATGCTGAATATCAAGTTAGATTCGGTCTAGGCGTCTGTTGCCACCATCTCAGAGGATCGATACGATGTGATGCGTCGATGCACTGAGGTGTAGATGGTGGCGAGGGGCTCAGCGGTGGTGTGGTGGTATGGACAGGACGAAGTTGCCATCATGGCCACGATCCAGAGAAGTACCTAGATACCTAGGTTGATTGAACCTTCTTCTACTGCGTCAGTCTCCTTTCCGTGATCGCCGTTTATTTTATTTTCTTTCTTCTGATGGCAAGAGCGCCCGAGGAATTCCTGCCTTTGAAAACAACAAGTATAACATGTCGCGAAGTACCTGTGCGTAGTGCCGTCGGACCTATGGTAGATCAGTACGCAGCCATCAAGTAACTGTGCGGTATGGTGTGCTGATGACATACAGTTGCATGAGATGAGGCAGGAACCTGCAAGGGAAGGATCAATTAGGTAACGAGGTATATATCTCGGTTTCCCTAATCAAGCAAGTCGAAAACCCTCGATTTCTTCTAAAATTTAGAGAAACGGCACGGCACCGGCTTTCAACGGGCGCCAACCGTGTTTTGACCACCAACACGAACCCAATGCATACAGTCTCAGTTGCTCTTTTGACCCTTCAGGGCGTCGCCGCGTGGCAGCTCCCCCACACCGCCTTGGCTAATTCCCCTCACGCCCAGTTGCCTCTGGCCTTCAACGGCAATGGCGACGTAGATGTCTCGGGCGCCGATACGATTGCCGGCTTAAGAACCTTTGCTAACCTCCCTTTTGTTGATTGCTTTTCCGACGAGGCGGCCAGCGGCCAAAAATACGATATTGCCGTCTTTGGAGCTCCTCACGATACTGTCTGTCCTCCGAATCTCGTCCTTTGACCCCTCCCGAATCCACCTAACGCAGGGCCGATTGCAGACAACCACAGGCCGCCCAGGGGCGCGATTTGGGCCGCCGGCAATCCGAACCGGTAGCCAGAGAAAAGGGCCCGGGGAATGGAGTATCTATACTGGTTAGTTGTTGTAAAATATTCTAGCTGAATTCCGATCCGCGTTCCTGACTGGGCCCCGACCTAGGCCGCAACCCCCTGCAAAGCTGGGCCACTGTCGTCGATTGCGGCGACGCACGCCTCACCTGGCTGGACAATACCGTTTCCTTGAAGCGCCTAGACAAAGCACACGAGGTGAATCGTACTTTTGAATGTGATACAAGAATAGAATTGGGCTGACAGAGAAAGACTCTCTCGGGCCGGCAAGCTGCCAACTCGTCAGTGTCAGTGACCCCAAGGATCCTGACTTTGGGCGGAGACCACACCACGACTCTGTCCGCCCTCCGCTCAACCTACAAGAGATGGGGCCCGGTATCCGTCATTCATTTTGACAGCCATATAGGTGAGCTTCTTGTTAGTAGTAGCATGTACTCGGCTAGCTAAGGCCGGGCGTCAGACACGTGGGATCCAGCGGTTCTTGGTGAGTTCCCTCTCGAGGCTGTCATTGATGCTACCGAGCTCACAATTGATGTTCGTAGGAGGCGGTATTTCCGATTATGCGTACGTACTGAGCAGATCTCTTGCTGGAACCCGGATGCCTGTCTCCTCTAACTGCTGCCAGTGGCCTCAATCACGGCACATTCTTGCACATTGCCCACGAAGAAGTACCTGCCTGTTGCCACTCCCCAAGTCTGGGCTGGGATTATCCCATCTAACAAGGACAGCATCTCATTCTCAACACGTCAATCCACGCTGGTATCCGGGCCCCTCTGATCAGGAGAAAGGGTGATCTGAGGAATGATGTCCGCTGTGGTTTTCAAATAGTGACAGCTCGAGACCTCGACAAGCTGGGTGCCAACGGCGTCATTTCAAAACTCAAGGAGCGAGTTGGGAGCTCCAAGGTCTACATCAGCGTTGACATAGATGTCTTGGACCCGGCCTATGCACCAGGTATCTGAACCGTCCAAGAGCCTTGGCCAATTAGCTGACAGCGAAACAGCAACTGGAACGTCTGAGCCGGGCGGCTGGTCAACCCGCGAACTCTTGACCATCCTCGACGGCCTCGAAGGGCTGCCTGTCGTCGGAGCAGACGTCGTCGAGGTTGCCCCCGCATACGACAACAATGGCGAAACCACCGTTCTTGCCGCGGCAGAAATCGCCTATTCCCTCATCGATCTCATGGTCGTTGCCCCTGTCCAATCCAAGGCGGACCTCGAAGAGAGGAAATGACAGATAGCCGAGGCCCAAGGAGCGTCAAAGAAAGATGCTTGAATGTTCCAAGTCAAGGCCAATTGGGTAGGGTACATGATGCTGAAAGGACTTTCTGGAAACCCTTGTGTAAAGACTCTGCTTTGGCTCTTTGAGTGTCATTCCTCACTTTCGTGATAAGAGGCCTCGTGTCTTTGTGACCGTCGACTAAGCATAGGACAGACATAATAGGACGATAAAACCACCGGTTTCACAGTGAAACGTCTTCGCTCAGCTCAATGTGACGTCTTTCTGCAACCCCAGGCGAGCGTGATCACCTCCTTCGAGCAACGGCACAGCCGGTCAACAAAGACAACCAGACTTCGAGGTAGGGCATCGAACACACCACAAAGCCGTTTTCAACACCCAAAAATGACCCAAGTGATGGCAAAATACTCGAGTGAACCCGTGTATAAAGCACTCGTCCCGCCCGAGTCCCTTCCACAATCCCGATCCAATCCAATCCACTCACATTCTCAACCACAACAACTTTTCTTTTCCTTACAAAACCAAAAAAATACAACTTCGTTACTTCACTTCAGTACATACACTTCAACACCAGTACGAAAGACTTCAGCTCCTGGCTTACCAACGCGTCGTACTTTACACCATTCCAAGCTTGACAACACTACATTACACCACCATGTCTTTCCCCCGCAACAGCACCGGCCGGTCCGGCAGCGCCATCACTCCTTCTCCTACCCCCGCCCCCATGCGTCTTCCCACAGCCTCCCAGGCCGGCTCAATCTACTCCGGTCCCAACCCCCCGAGCACTCCGGTGTTCTGCTTCCCCCAGGTCGACATGAGCCCTAGCACGACCGTGTCCACCAGCCCAGCTTCAACCCCCTACACCGAACTCGACGAGCTCCCAGACTACTACGACGACGACGCGATGGACATCGACGGCCCGTACCGCCGGAGACGCGACAAGACCCCGACCTCCGCCCCCCGCGAGCAGCAGCACTCCCCCGTGTCCCGGCGCAACTGGGAGGCCTCGGCGGACGAGCGGGCAAAGTACATCGTCACGCGGCAGGACCGCCTCGAGGCGCAGCAGTCAACCTTCGAGGCGCGCCAGGACTCCCTCGAGAGCCGCCAGGACATGATCTCGGAGCGCCAGGACGTCGACGCCACGCGGATCCGCAACCTGGAGCTCAGCTTCGAGAACGCCGTCAACGGCGGCGGCCGCCGCCGCATCTATCGGCCCCGCGTGTTCACCCGCGGGCTGCACGCGCCGGGGAGCTCCAAGTACTTCTCCCCCCCCGAGGGGACCGGCCGCTGGAACGGCGCCATGGCGAGAGCTTCGATCGGGAGCGATAAGAGGCCGCCCAGCGACGACGAGAACGAGGGGCCTGCCACGAAGCGCCAGAAGGCGTCGCCCGGGAGCAGCGAGCGGAGCCGCAAGGACTTTGAAGATGAGGATGATGAGGAGCAGGCCATGCCCGGTTGGACGCAGGACCAGCTCGAGAACGGATTCGGGCGTGGGCTGCTCGAATCGGATGACGAGGACGAAGACGAGGATGAGGATGAGGATGAGGATGAGGATGAGGATGAGGATGAGGATGAGGATGAGGATGAGGATGAGGATGAGGAT
>WIGM01000019.1:5690-19096 GCA_014235935.1 Colletotrichum musicola | reverse complement strand
AGTCTGAGCAGGAGCAGCAGGAGGAAAAAGAGTCTGAGGTTCAGCAACACGAAAACGAAGACTCCGAGGACGAAGAAGAGATCGGGGACGCAGAACTCGAGTGGAAGCGTATGATCTTTGGCGAGGGCTCTCAGGAGGATCACGACAGTCGGGACGAAGACTCTCAGGGCGAGGATGAGGATGAGAATGAGCAGGAGCAGGAGCAAGGTGGCGAGCAGCAGAACGGTGTCCAGCAGAACGACGTCACCAACAGCAGCGATTACACGGAGGAGGAGTAAGCGGCCAGCGGCGACTCTCAGCCTGCAAAGGACTGTTGAGAGGCCAAAGTCGTGTGCTTCTAGCACTCTTTCGTGATGGTGGTGTAGTTGGCAACAGAGCGGGGTGTTGAATATACGAAGATAGACCGTTGACCAGAGAGATATAATCCATGCCCTCTGAAAACCCAAATCACACGCCCATGTGACTTTCCCTTTGTGATGATATCCTCCAGATCAGGATCGCGGTTATCATCAGCCAGAAGGCGGGCTGGTAGTCGACGTCGATCTGAACGACATCGTCTCGGGGGGCAAGCGAGTTCGCCCACTCGGAAACCCCCTTCCAGCCTTTTTCTTCTCGTATGCGCGCGAACTCCTTGGCCTCCGCCGACTCGTCGTCGTCTCTCACGATGACACGCAGCGGCCACAGCCCCTTTGCGTGTCCCGTGCCCCTGGCGTACGCCATCACGAAGACGACCCGCGCGTGACTCTGCTCGGAGACGTGACCCAGCCCCCAAGTTCTGAATCCAGATCGCAGCAGCAGCACGTCGCGCATGTACGTCGGCGAAACCGGAACGGGCAGCGGCGATGGCTTTGCTGGGGGGTTCGCCGGCTCCTCCTTCGCCGGAGCACGGTACTTCTTCTTCTCCCGTGCTTGGTACTCCTCCTTCTTCGGCGGTGCGTGGTACTCCTCTTGTCTCAGAGGAGCGCGATATTCCTCCCTCCTCGCCGGAGATCGGTTCTTCTCCCTCCTCGCCGGAGACCGGTTCTTCTCCCGCCTCTTCGGAGGCCGCTTCTCCTCCCTCACCGGGGCATAATACTCTCCCCTCCTCGCCCGCCCACGCACCCTCGTCTCCACCCTCACCCCCCTCTCCTCATACGACGCCACCTCAGTCGCCCAGCACCGCACGCTCTCGATGCTATCCCTCCTCTCGCGCTCTCTAAACTCCTTGTCCCTCTTTCTCTCCCTCTCCCTCGTTCTCTCCATACCCCAGCTCGGCGGAGACATTCCTCGCGGCTGCGGAACCGTCCTCTGCTGCATCCTCGACGTCCGTCGCGGCTGGGCGGCGCTCGAACTCCCCCAATTCCCCCACCAGTCGAGGAAATCAGATTCGATCCTCGCCCTTTCGTCGCTCGCGGTGTGGATCGTCGCGCGGGAGGATGCGGCTGTGCTGCTCGACCACCATGCCGACTTTGATGGTTCTGAGACGTCTCCGGCCGGGCGGGTGGGTGTCTCTTTGACCGGGGTTGCTTTGGCTTTGTCGTTCTTGTCGAGGAGCCCGAGGGAGGTAATCTTCCTGCTGTCCGGCCTCGGCTCCTGCTTCTTGTCCTGCTTCTTCTCCTGGTCTGGGGAGATGGCGATTTCGAGGGCCGACTTCTTGAGATGGCGATCTTTGCACTGCTTGCAGGGTTGATCTTTTCTTCTGCACCTCCAGCACCGGGGTACGCGGCCGGGCGTGCACTCGTTGTCTTCGACTTTCTCTTCTTCGCCCGAGTCCGAGGCGTCTGGTAAGACGTCCCAATATAACGAGTCCATCGTGAACGTGGATCAGTCTTATCGAGTACCGTCTTTCCAAGCCAAAAAGAGTAAAAAACAGAAAAACCCCGGAGAAATGCCCAGATGTAAAGGAAAAGAAGAAAGCTTTTGCCAAACCTTAAGTCTCAAGACTGTGTCTCGCCCCCTGCCAGCCAGCACTTGAAATGAATTTGATCAGATCAGCTGCGGAATTTTTCTTTCTGTCAGTCTGGCCCATCGGCACGAGAGTCTTAAAAAAATAACAATGGCTGCAATCAGATTAAAAAGGTGAGACATGCAGTTCGAGTACCACCTAAAAAGCATAAACTAGCCCGAGAACGGCCGACCATTCCACCTCGCCGCCATAAACGCCCGCTCGTCTGAGATTTGCGCCGCCATCGCTCGCTCGCGCCTCCTGATTTGCGGGGAGGAGCTCCGATCATGGAGGCGCCATCGGCCTTTTCGTGCTGTTGCTGCCGCCGCGTTCCTGGTGTGGCTGGCCCGTGAGCGGTTTGGGGTGGTCTGACCAGGTTTCCCGCGAGATTCCGTTCGTATTCTGGGACATGCGCTATTAGTAGGTACGGGTACGGGTGGTATTCGAGTTTCTGGAGGGCTGAGACCACTGATGGCGGTGACGGAGTGGCTCGCTTCTGTGACCCTCGTGATCGTGAAAGGTGAAGGTGAGGCATGCTGGCGGAGGAATGTAGCAACGATTGCGACGGATGATGCCGTTGGTTTCCTGCATGTCAAGAACGCCATTGCCAGGTTGTAATCCGTCTTGTGCCGAGTGAGCCTTTCCGAGCCGGCAGGAAACGATAGTCATCACGCGTGGCCAGAAAAGAAGCTTTGAGCCGCCAAATCATTTTCATTCCCAGTTCCAACGCCAAGCAATGCCCCAAAGATACAATACACCCAGAAAAATACATTTTCGCCCTTCAGTCCCAGTACCGAATCTCCCCGTCCGCGCCCGCCGAGACGAACTTGCTCGTCTCCTGCGGGTGCCACGCAACACAAGTAACGGCCTGGTCGCCGGCCTTGAGCTTGTGGTACATCTTGCACGTCTTCCAGTCCCAGAAGCAGACGTAGCCCTGCGTGTCCCCCGACGCGAGGAACTGCCCGTCCGGGCTGACGTCGACGTCGATGGCCGTGCCGGCGTTGTTGTGGCCCCGGTACGACTTCTTGCGGTTCTGGCGGAACTTGTCGTTGGCCCCGTACACGACGATCTGGTTGTCCGACGACTGGAAGGCGACGTACTTGCCGCTCGGGTGCGGCGCCGCCCGCGTCATCGGGTACATGTACGGCTCGGCGATGTACTTGATGGGCACGGGGATGTTGTAGTCCCACGCGCGGAGGGACTTGTCGTCCGAGGTGGTCATGAAGCGGCGGCCCTCGTCGACGAAGGTGATGGTGTTGATTGCTGCCAGGTGGTGGTCTGCGAGCCGTTGGTTAGTATCCTGCCGAAAAAAACATACGTAAAAAGGGGCAGCGGCGAAACATACCGTATTCTTGCACAATCTCGTTGCCCGCGCGCGTGTCCCACTGGATAATCTTCTTGTCCGACATGCCCGCCACGAACTCGTGCGCGTGCTCCGCCGAGGGGTTGAACCGCACGACGTGCGGCGTCTTGCCCGTGGAGAACCTGCCCAGGCAAGACCCCGTCTCCGTGTCCCACAGCTTGATCTGGCGGTCGAAGCTGGCCGACAGGAACCGCGTGCCGTCGTTGTTGAAGGTCGCGTCCGAGACGGCCTTGGAGTGGCCCGAGTACGTCCGCAGCAGCTCGCGCTGGTGGTACACGTCCCAGATCTTGACGGTCGAGTCGGCCGAGGCCGAGAGCAGCAGGTGCCCGGAGCGCGGGAAGAAGCGCGTCGCCGTGACGGCCTTGGTGTGGTTCTTCCACGCGTGGATCTGCTTCTTGGGGATGAAGTTCGTGACGCCGCCGGGGTCCTTGCGCAGGTCGACGTCGAGGTCCAGCGGGACGTGCATGTAGGTCCGGCCCTGGTAGTCGCGCTCCTCGGCGCCGTGGAAGGTGGTCGTCTCCTCGCCCATCTCCTCGACCTCTTTCCTCCGGGTGAGGGCCTGCTCGGGGGCGCGCAGCACGGTGCCGCTCTCGACGACGTCGTCCTCGCCGTCGTCCGTGACCTCCTCGTACTCCTCGTCGCTGGCCAGCTCGTCGCCCTCGCGGACGACCTCGTACTCCGGGCGGCGGTACCGGGCCCAGGGACCCACGTACGCGCCGTCGCCCTCGACGATGGTCGCATCGCCCTTCTTCTCGCGGCCGGCGCGTATCCTCGCGGCCTCTTGTTTGACTTCCTCGCCCGACTGGAACTCGCGCTCGGGGCCGCCCCGGCGCTCGACGGCGCGGTGCTTGCTGCGGAAGGTGTGCTCCGACAGGTACGTCTCCTCGGCGGTGCCGGTGAGCACGTTCTTGCGCTTCACGGCGGTGTTCTCGTCTCGGAAGGGGTTCGCGGGGCCCAGCTTCGGGCGGGCGAGGTCTTCGGCGGTGTAGGGGACGACGGCGTGGTCGGGCTCTGCCTGCTGGCGCACGATGAGCGCGTCCTGCGGCGCCATGTTTGGCGGGTACTCTCCGAAGCCCGACATTTTTGGCGCTCGTATCGCAGTCGCGGCGGCGGTCGTGTAGGATGTGTCGGTATATGCAAGGATGCGCGGTAGGTACCGTTGGGTTGGGCTGTCGCGCGGTTGAAAGACGCTGTCGCGAACGTCAAGGTTCCTGGTATTCTGGAAATTCAAGGTCACGTGATCTGATATCAGGGTCCCTTTGATCCATGTGCTGCATCTCGGATGCCAGAAAGCTTGGACCTCAGCCAGCAAAGCAGGCACTTAACCAAACGTTGAATTCTCTGGGGCTATAGAGGTGCAGCATTCTATTGCTATGAAAGGTATAACAGTACTTGTGGAAAGGTATTTCATTCACTGATAGAGACGTACCTGAAAAGGCTGGTTACGAAGCTGGACGCCCTGGTTGCCATTGCACTGCGCAAAAGTGACCTCACTCACACCACTACAGCCGATGCGCGCCGTCTCAGTCACCCCGCATCGTCCTCCCGAGGTCACTCACTCCAGTCACCTCATTCAACGTCCGACTTACACCAAACTTGATTTCACAGTTTAGATAACTCGGTTCAAACATCAATCATTTTTATAACCTGGCCTCCCTTCCAGAGGACCAGCAACCAAACAGCCCGATATGACCTCACCAAACCCCAGTCTCCTCCTCCTCCCCCTCCCACCCCGGCCCCCATCCCGCGCCTCCCTCAGCGCAGCATACCGCCCCTCCCTCCACGCCGCAATCTCCAAGCTCAAGAACCCGTCCCGCGCATCCGTCCTCGTCGTCGCCGTCGTGTGCCCCATCCTCCGCGGCTACTCCCCGCGGACGAAATCCCTCTCATGGCCCGCCGCGCAGTCCCTGCTAGCGGGCCTGTACAGCCTCGTCGCGGTAGTCTGCGCCGAGCTCTCCGTCGCGACGGACGTCCACGGCGGTCCCGGCTCCGTCGACGCGCGCGTCGTCCTCGTAGACCACGATTCCAACCGGCGCCTGGCCCCGGACTTTGTAGCCGCCGTGGAGCCTAACAACACCACCGTCATCGACCTGCCCACCTTCGCGTGCGCGTACCACCCCTGGGACACCATCTTCCACGCCAACAGCGAGCAGGGGTACCGCGCACTATCCGCATACTTGAAGTTCGCAGAGGGGAAGCAGACGATCCTGCAGTCGCAGCTCGTCGTGGTCGAGGCGGGTCTGAGCATGAACCTCGAAGACGCAGGCGACGAAGCTACCGCCGCAGCCACACCGAGTCACTCCGTCGTGTGCCTGGGCGGGACCTTCGACCACCTGCACCCGGGCCACAAGCTCCTCCTCCAGGCCGCCGTACTGCTCCTCAAAGTCCCCGACAAGGACTCGTCCTCGAGCTGCAGGCTGGTCGTAGGCGTCACGGGCGACCAGATGCTCAAGAACAAGAAGCACGCCGAGCTCCTGCAGTCCTGGGACGAACGGGCACAGTGCACGCTGGAGTTCCTCACGACGCTGCTCGACCTGGACAAGTCCGGGTGGAAGAAGAAGCCCGGCCCGGGCCCCGTCGCCCCTCCGAAGACGGAGCCGGGGCGCATCGAGGCGACGTTCCGCGGCGGCAAGATCACGGTCGAGCTGGTCGAGTTCCAGGACGTCTACGGCCCCACCGTGACGGTGCGGGAGATGGATGCCCTCGTCTTCTCCGGGGAGACGCGCTCGGGGGGGGAGGCGGTCAACGACAAGCGCGTGGAGCAGGGGTGGACGCCCCTGGAGACGTTCGAGGTGGACGTGCTGGACGCTTCGGACCTCGGCGACGAGGTGACGCGGACGGAGAACTTTGCGAGCAAGATTAGCAGCACCGCCATCCGGCAGCAAAAGGCCGAGATCGCGGCCAGGTCGAGTCTGTAGCTGCAGGGCAGGGTAGGGCAACACATAATAATAGTAATTCAACATGGTGGTCGTCACTGGGACGCTGTGCTGCAACGATAGTTTCTCATGGGCCGTCATCTGTCATTACTCAATTATCGCAACCCGCCGCTCCCAGGACCAGCCGGCCTGGCAGCAACATAAAGTAAACAGCTAGGTAGGTATCCGTCTTTCACGTCGTAAAGTTGTAGCATCACCTTCCCCTCTTTTCCCGCCCAGCCGCACCCGCCTCCTCCCCCGCCGCCGTTGATATTCCGTTTTGCCCGTTTTTCATCATCATCAGAATCCCAAACAGAGGCGAGCCATTTGACCAAAAAAAACAAAAACCTCTGCCGGACAACTCCGGGGAGATCAAAAAGGCGTTAAGGCATTGAGGCGCCCCCCTCCAGAACTTCCCCTCGTCTCTTTCTTTCTCTCGACTATCATCATCTCTCTTGCCGCCCGTCGCACCCTGGTATCATAATCTCTAACGTCTAGCAGGGGTGGGTGTGTCCCCGGCCTTTTGCGCCCTTTGAACTAAGTACCAAGGCGCCTTCGTCTAGATCAGAGTACCGGCGTCTGGGCGGTTTTCGTTCGCAAACATGACCAGCTCGTGTGTACTGGAATCCGTCCCGTTGTTCGTTCGCAGGGAGGTGGAATTCAGCTCTTTAGTGGGTCTCGTCGCGGATGAGGGCGACGATCATGCTGTAGAGGTAGAAGAAGAACATGATCAAGTGGAAGCCAAGCTTCACGAAGGACTCCTGCGGCGGGGTTAGTCCATCTGAGACTGGAAACCTGCGGTGTAGGGCCGGATATTTACCTTCTTGTGAACGTTGAGCTTGCGGAAGATCTCGGTGGCATCCAACAAGTGGGTGTTGTCGACAATCCTGCGGCCCAGAGGTCAGCTCTCTCGTCCCATCTCTTCGTTTGTCCGCGGTAGATACATACTTCTTGATGTTGTAGACGAGGAGCGGCAGGTTCAGGACCAGCGGCACCCAGTACCCGTTGATCAGGAACAGGAACGTCAGGAATCCATGGACGGCGGCTTCGGGGATGATGTAGGTGTTGAGGCGGTTGCAGAGGTCAATGGGGTTGATGTAGTCGCTGCGGAAAGACACGTCGTTAGCTATCTGGTTGTCCCGTCTTTTTTTTTTCTCTTCCTTGTTTCGGGTACACGCGACCCTGCAGCAAGCAGCACAGCTCCGTCCAAGCACGCGAGGGATATGTTATTTGTTGCTTTCTCGCGCTGCACGGCAGCAGACCGGGGCGCGTGTTCGAGGTGTGGAGCAAGGAGAGGAGGAGCCCAAACGTACCATTCCAGATCGCTGTACATGATGGTGAAGAAGACCTGCAGGAACAGGTTGACGGCGTTTATCAGCACCGCCAGGAGGTATAACCACGCCTCGCCGGACATTTCGACGGTTGGGGCAGAAAGCTGCGCACGATCGGGATAAGGGAGATGGGGTGGTTAGATTTGTCGAGGACGCAGCACAACTAAGGTCGAGGTGCTGATTGTGGGAAATGGAGGGGAGCTCTTCTTTCGTTTTTCCGCGCTCGAGTCTTGGGGGTTTGGAAAGCTGTGCGGGCGGAGCAGGTGGAATGCTTCGACGTCACTGGGGTGATGTAGGAGGCAAGCTTCTGCGCCGAGGCAACCGTTGGCAGCAATCAGGAATTTGCGAGGTTCGAACCTGTGGCGATGGATATGTGGCTGTAGCTGGACACTCACTAGGTGACAGCAGCAAGACGACACGTGTGGGATTTCGACGGGTCGGCGGGCGATGATGATAAAAACCGTGGTTGGGCCTCTGTGGCTCTAAAGGTTGAAGAGGAGGGAAACTTTCGGGACCAGGCAGTTAGGTAAGGTGCAGGTGCAGGTGCAAGGTGCAGCAGGCCAGGCGAGGTGAGGTGAGGTGAGGTGAGGTAATGTAGCGAGCCGAACTGGAACTGGGAACTCTGGACGCTGACAGAAAATCGGGAGGGTGGGCTACGGGGCTTTAACCTCTGCTCTGATGATGAAAGAGGCTCGATGCCTTGCTCCAATGTGAAATGCCCACCCGGCCGGCCAACAACGGGAGGGCCGCGCAGCCAGTCAGCGCACGCCAACCCGCCCGCCGCCGTGTTAGCGTGTCCACTCCAGCGCTGCACCTCACAGGCGCACCGCCGCAAGCTGTGGGCACTGGGGAGGCAGACAGTACCTGCAACGGTACGTACCACGCCGGTGCGACTTTTATCGCGCTCCGACCGGCGACTCCAGCGAATCCTGTCGACGAAATCCTGCGCGTTCCAGGCCCCATCGCCAACGACCACACTGACCTGCCCATGGCACCAGCGTGAGGGGAAAACAGAAAATCCCCCCCAGGGGACCCCACCACTCTCGCCGCCTGGACCCCTTCTGTCGAGCCGCGTCCCAGCTGTCAGGTTGTCGCTATCGGACGCGTCCAGCTGTCAGCGGGGTGCTTCGGACGGGGACATGTGTGTCTTGTCAGTTTTTGTGCTCGCTAGGTGGCTGGGAGGTTGGGGCTCCAGACAAGACCTGGTCCCTGACATGACGGGGGCCCTATGAGCCAAGCATGGAACTTGTTGCTGTCTTGTGATGATCCACCCGGAATACCTAGCCACGTGAACGGGGCCGCCGCCGACCGGACTTGGCCCGGTGTGTGCGCGGTGCATGACGAGTCCGAGTCGCAGCCACATGTCGAACCGACTCGGTAGGACCTTGAACTGACAGCTCCGTCGATGACAGCTGTCGTCCCCGTCTGTTCGGGGAACAGGGAATACGCCCCCAAGCGTCTCACGTGGACACGCCTTGGAGCTGATTCTTTTCAATTCTTGTTCCACTGGGCATCATGGACGTTTAGCGCCAGCAGTCTCATACTGCTGGCTTGGGATCCTGCCTATGGGTCTCCCAGGGACACCGATACACCATGCACTATACTGTTGCGTTTGCCGCCCGGCATGCTTCGTCTCTCATGTTTTCACCTTGCCAACACAACGCCATCTCCACTTTTGTATAGTTCAACGCCTCTCTCTTGCTCGCTCATGCTCATGCTAATGTTGATGTTTATGCGGTCGTTCCGTTGGCCTCGGCGGGGGCTCCGGGCATCGGGACCTTGCCGCCCGGCGAGTCGGCTTTCCTGGCGGTCAGAACCTCGACGCCGTCCTCGGTAACCAGAAGGGTGTGCTCTGCAGCCGTTGTCAGTGTATAACTTCCACCATTCGACAGTTTGCCGTCACTTACCGAACTGAGCTGTCCTCTTGCCGTCGATCGTCGTCGACGTCCAGTTGTCGGGCCAGGTGATGTCGCGGTACTTACCGAGCGCAATCATGGGCTCAATCGTGAATGTCATTCCAGGCTTGCACTCGCCGGGGGTCTTGTTCTTCGCGTAGTGGGGGACGTTGGGGGGGCAGTGGAACAGCTTGTTGATGCCGTGGCCGCAGTACGTGCGGATGACGCTGCAGTTTCTCTCCTTGGCGATCTTCTCGATGATGTTGCCGAAGTCGCGGATCAGCGTGCCGGGCTTGACGGCGGCAATGGCCGCGTCCAGGCAGTCGCGAGCCGCCTCCACCACCCTGACGGAGTCGGGGTCGGCCTTGGCCCGGTCGCCAACGTAGTAGGTCTCGTTCAGATCGCCGTGGTAGCCCTCGTGGTACAGGGAGACGTCGATGTTGAGGATGTCGCCGTCCAGCAGCACACGCTGGTCGGGGATACCGTGGCAGATGACCTCGTTGGGCGACGTGCAAACGGACTTGGGGAAGTGGTTGTAGTTGAGAGGGGAGGGGTACGCCTGTTGGCAATCGTTTCGTCAGCTCCCTTCGGGATGAAAGAGGAAGGTCGTGCGTTTGGAACTTACGTTGCGCTCTATGCAGGCCTTGTGAACGATCTCGTCGATGGCGTCTGTGGTGATACCGGGCTTGATAGCAGCCGCGGCGATGTCCAAAACCTCACGAGACAGGCGGCAGACCTTGCGCATGGCCTCGATTCCCTTGGCGTCCAGGATGTCGAACTTGCTCTTGTTCAGAATGACGGACCTCGGGTACTTGGGCTGGCCATCCTCGGACCACTCGGGGTGGGGGATGCTCTTGGGAACGGTCCGGCGCTCGGAGAGAGGATAGACGGGTCGCAGGGGGCCGCTGAAGGGGTACGTCGGGAAGGGGTTGAAGACACCTGTCTCTGGATCTGGTTTAGAGACGACCTTGGGCGGGATTACGTGGTGGAATATACTTGTTTCGGTCTTGTGCATGGTCTTGTGGTTTCCCTACGACGTGTTAGCGGGGTCCGTGGAGAGTGTGCGACAGTCGACGGAGCACGCTGCGGCGGGGTCGAGTTGTGCTCACCCAGTTCTTCTTGAAGCAGTCCTGGGAGCAGAAGAAACTGCCCTTGATGTCGAGCTTCAAGCAGGTCGGGCACTGGAGGGTGCCGGCATCGTTGGGGCAGTCGACGCCGAGGCACTTCTTCTTCGCGGGGGGCTCCGTCATGATGGGCGATGTCGCGGGGTATGAGGTCTGTTGTGGTGTTGAGAAAAATGTTTCGGCGAGTTGGAACAGGTGAAAGGACCCCGAAAGAGGCCGGGCTTGGGACGAAAGAAGCAGCGCGGCAAAGAATAGCACACGCCCTAAAAATGACGACTCGGCAGCGCAAAAAAAGTGACCTGACGAACAAATATTTCCAAGGTCAAGGCTGTGATAGGCACGTTTGGCGCGATAATGCCCCCGCCGCACAGGCTGCGGCGGATTTTAGGCGGGTAGCGGGCCTCCGGGAAGGGCTCACCGATGTAACAACGCTATCGACTCGGTGAACTGAGCTCTATCGATAACGATAAGACATTGGTAGCCAAGCGCCAGGCAGGTAAGTACCTGAGCGCCTGAGTAATACTACCTAGGCACTGTAGAGCACTGCAAGTGTTTGTCAGCGGGCGTTTTCTTCTGCTGTAGCGGAGCTTCCATTGTCGGCGCTTCCGGGGAATAGCCGCTGATCAGAAGCCGAGAACAGCGGACGACAGTGAGAAAAAAAAACACTGACTGACGCCCGGCCACGGCAGGTTCGCACAGCGGCATTGCGGCAACTGCGGGAGCATCTCAGGCAAGTCGTTGACGCTTACCAAGGTACCTAGAATTCTCTTTGTTCCGGCAGCCCTTTCCCCCGTCCGAACCGACCCGCCATGCCAATGGCGATTCATCATGCGATTCTCTTCACGCCACTGGCTCTAGTGTAAATTCTTTTCCACTCCCCGTTCCGTCCGCCTGGAATTCCCTCTCTTCCCATTGTTGGCTCCCCCGCGTCTAAAAACTACAATGGTCAAACAAAAAGTTGTTGTTGTCGGCGCCGGACCGGTTGGTTCATTGGCCGCCCTTTACGCCGCACAGCGTGGCCACGACGTTGAGATTTACGAGTTGCGTCCTGGTGAGTCGCCTCTTTTCCCCTCCCCCCCCCCCCCCCCCGCCGGCCGCCTGCAGTCGCGTGGTGTTTTGCCCCGTTGAGCCACTGCCGTGCCTTTTCGGCCTTCCCGCCGTTGCGCAATCGCAGATCTCATAGGGGATCCCCTCCCGACGCCCCACTGTCTGATGCGCCGAGAAAGAGGTGGATGAGATTGATAAGATCCATGTTGCGATAACTTCTGCGGCGACTTGGACAGAGAGGCTATTCCAAGAGTGCATTGGGCAGCCCCGGGGATAACCGGATGTTAGTTGATTGGACAAAACTGACGCGACATGTAGATCTTCGAGACCCCTCCACGACACTGCTGAACTTCACCCGGTCCATCAATCTGGCATTGTCTGAGCGCGGCATCAACGCTATGCGCAATGCTGGCCAACCAAAGTTACTGGAACATGTCTTTGGTGCCACCATTCCCATGCGGGGACGCATGATTCACGGCAGGACTCCGAAAGGTGATCTGTACGAGGCTTCGCAAGATTACGATGTCCATGGCAGGGTAGGTTGAATGCCCCAGCCTCTTGAAAGCGCCGCGCTGAGAAAAAGGCCAAAGGCAATCTACGCCGTCGACCGCGCCGGCTTGAACAAACGCATGCTCGACATCCTCGAGGAGATGCCCAATGTCAAGTTCTTCTTCAGTCATAAGCTCACTGGTGCCGACTTCAAGCGGTGCAAGGCTTGGTTCGAGGTCATGACCTCCGAGTCGGCCACCGGACGCGCGAGGGAGATTGAGATCGACTTTGACTTCATGATTGGTGCCGATGGCGCTCATTCGGCCGTCAGGTACCACATGATGAAGTTTGCCCACATGAACTATAAGCAAGAGTACATCGATACTCTGTGGTGCGAATTCCAGATCAAGCCCGCCGAACCGACGTCCAAGGACAGCTCCGGTCCGCATTTCAGAATCTCGCCGAACCATCTCCACATCTGGCCCGGAAAGGATTTCATGTTTATTGCTATCCCTAGTGATGTAAGTTGCGCGTCTAATGCACATTCTGCGCTTGATGCCTTCGGCGATATTAACAGATTGCAGGACGGTTCCTTCACATGCACGCTGTTTTTGCCCAACGAGCAAACAGCAGCTCTCGAGAACAACCCCGAGAGTCTTCCCGCCTTCTTCGATAAGCACTTTCCTGGCGTCACCAACCTGATTCCTCCTGAGGACCTCATTGAGTCCTTCAAGACAAATCCGCACTTGCCTCTGATCAGTATCAAGTGCAGCCCCTATCACTACAACTCTTCCGCGGTCCTCGTCGGCGATGCTGCCCACGCCATGGTGCCGTTCTACGGACAGGGCATGAACGCCGGACTGGAGGACGTTCGCGTTCTCTTCTCTATCCTGGACAAGCACAGGGTGCTGGACGAGACCAACGACCCCACGGGCGAGGCCGACGTGTCTGCGACAGCAGCTTACAACAGATCCGTAGCGCTGGCTCAGTACACGGCGAACCGGGTACCGGACGCCCATTCCATCAATGACCTGGCACTGCAAAACTACGTCGAAATGCGCGCATCGGTACTCTCGCCCCGGTACCGCCTGCGCAAGTGGCTGGAGGAAACCATGTCTGTCTACCTGCCCGGCTTGGGCTGGCAGACAAAGTACTCTCGCGTCAGCTTCAGCAACGAGAGGTACTCTGAAGTTGTTGCAAAGAGTGACCACCAGGGCCAGGTTCTCATGAAGTCGTTTGAGGCGCTGGTGTGCAGTCCTCTCGTCGTGGGAGCCGTGTATTTGTGGTGGAAGCGGCCGCAGGCTGTCGTGGGTGCCGT